>CAMXCT020001979.1:509919-550814 GCA_947184155.2 Cladocopium goreaui
TAGTTGTGTGCCGACTGATCCACAGTGCAAGATCGGCTCAGCAAAGTGCAGCAACTTCAAGCGACAGAGTGTGCATTTGCCGCGATATTGGCTGATGGATTGGTGTATACCTGGGGCGATCGAGACTAAGGTGGTGACTGTTCTGCAGTTGAAGACCCCACATCCCTTCGCTGTTGCGCGTTCCTAAGCCATATTTTTCGGGCAAAAGCAAAACATTGGTTACGACCCATTCTACTAGAAATACCCATGATTGAATTCTCATTTTCCTCAAAGTTACCTCCGCACATCCCTTAAATCTAGCGTAAGTTTGCTGGTCAAGTCCCAATGTTTTGCTGGTGAAATCTCAATTTTTCTGCCTTGTATCCAAAATGCATCACTGTCTGGATGAAAGACCTATCTGCTGCAGGTGACGTTGCTTCCTGAGTGAGCGGCTTCAAAAAAATGGATGGCAGTTGGGTTGACACATGTTGACACAAGATTCCTCCAAAAGTTGATTGTGATTTATGGCCATGTTCATGAGAACATCATGATGCACGGCTGGATTTTGGGGGTGCTGTGATTTCCGCGATCTTTGCTGACGAACTGGTAGTTACTTGGGGCTTTCCATTCTGCTTTCCATACAGGGGTAGCAGACAAAGACCACACGACGGTGGCTTAATTTCTCTTGGCAAACTGGTGCGGCAGAGGACGTCCAGACACTTCCAGCGGTGTCATCTCGCGGCATGTTGCAGCAGGTTGCTGCCTCGTGCAGCGCGGTGACACCGCTGTAGTTGTGTGCCGACTGATCCACAGTGCAAGATCTGCTCAGCAAAGTGCAGCAACTTCAAGCCACAGCGCGTGCATTTGCCGCGATATTGGTTGATGGATCGGTGACTACCTGGGGCGATCGAGACTAAGGTGGTGACTGTTCTGCAGTTGAAGACCCCACATCCCTTCGCTGTTGCGCGTTCCTAAGCCATACTTTTCGGGCAAACCCAAAACATTTTGTTGGTTACGACCCATTCTACTAGAAATACCCATGATTGAATTCTCATTTTCCTCAAATTATGTTTGACAAGACACCCCATATTTGGACAGACCCATAGTTACCTCCGCACATCCCTTAAATCTAGCGTAAGTTTGCTGGTCAAGTCCCAATGTTTTGCTGGTGAAATCTCAATTTTTCTGCCTTGTATCCAAAATGCATCACTGTCTGGATGAAAGACCCATCTGCTGCAGGTGACGTTGCTTCCTGAGTGAGCGGCTTCAAAAAAATGGATGGCAGTTGGGTTGACACATGTTGACACAAGATTCCTCCAAAAGTTGATTGTGATTTATGGCCATGTTCATGAGAACATCATGATGCACGGCTGGATTTTGGGGTGCTGTGATTTCCGCGATCTTTGCCGACGAATTGGTAGTTACTTGGGGCTTTCCATTCTGCTTTCCATACAGGGTAGCAGACAAAGACCACACGACGGTGGCTTAATTTCTCTTGGCAAACCGGTGCGGCAGAGGACGTCCAGACACTTCCAGCGGTGTCATCTCGCGGCATGTTGCAGCAGGTTGCTGCCGACTGTTCCAGAGTGCAGGATCGGCTCAGCAAAGTGAAGCCACAGAGCGTGCATTTGCCGCGATATTTGTCGACGGATTGGTAGTTACTTAGGGCTTTCGATACTGCCTTGCATAATGGGGTAGCAGACAAAGACCATACGGCTGTGGTCTCATTTCTCCTGGCAAACCGGCTGCAGCGGTGTCATTCCGCGGCATTTTCCAGCAGGTTGCTGCCTCGTGCAGCGGAGTGACACCGCTGTAGTTGTGTGCCGACTGTTCCACAGTGCAAGATCTGCTCAGCAAAGTGTAGCAACTTCAAGCCCCAGAGCGTGCATTTGCCGCGATATTGGCCAATGGATATACTACCTGGGCCGATCGATGCAGACAAACACCACGTAGCTGTGGTCTGATTTTCCTGGCAGAGGACCTCCAGACAACTACAGCGGTGTCATTCCGCGGCATTTTCCAGCAGGTTGCTGCCTCGTGCAGCGGAGTGACACCGCTGTAGTTGTGTGCCGACTGTTCCACAGTGCAAGATCTGCTCAGCAAAGTGTAGCAACTTCAAGCCCCAGAGCGTGCATTTGCCGCGATATGGGCCAATGGATATACTACCTGGGGCGATCGATGCAGACAAACACCACGTAGCTGTGGTCTGATTTTCCTGGCAGAGGACCTCCAGACAACTACAGCGGTGTCATTCCGCGGCATTTTCCAGCAGGTTGCTGCCTCGTGCAGCGGAGTGACACCGCTGTAGTTGTGTGCCGACTGTTCCACAGTGCAAGATCGGCTCAGCAAAGTGTAGCAACTTCAAGCCCCAGAGCGTGCATTTGCCGCGATATTGGCCAATGGATAGACTACCTGGGGCGATCGATGCAGACAAACACCACGTAGCTGTGGTCTCAATTTTCCTGGCAGAGGACCTCCAGACAACTACAGCGGTGTCATTCCGCGGCATTTTCCAGCAGGTTGCTGCCTCGTGCAGCGGAGTGACACCGCTGTAGTTGTGTGCCGACTGTTCCACAGTGCAAGATCGGCTCAGCAAAGTGTAGCAACTTCAAGCCCCAGAGCGTGCATTTGCCGCGATATTGGCCAATGGATAGACTACCTGGGGCAATCGATGCAGACAAACACCACGTAGCTGTGGTCTCAATTTTCCTGGCAGAGGAACTACAGCGGTGTCATTCCGCGGCATTTTCCAGCAGGTTGCTGCCTCGTGCAGCGGAGTGACACCGCTGTAGTTGTGTGCCGACTGTTCCACAGTGCAAGATCGGCTCAGCAAAGTGTAGCAACTTCAAGCCACACGAATTTGCGGTGGTGACTGAAAAGTTGGTCTCTGCAGACCTGCGTGACAAACAGGTACCAAACAGGGTACCTCCATGTCAATGGTTTTTCTGCGACAGATCAAAAAGTCCTAGCTGACGTTGCCTTACGCACATTGGTAAGCTTTCAAAACCTATTGTATTTACTTTCACGACAGGTGTACTGTAGCGAATTCTAGGACGCAGTGGCAGTTTCACGATTTTGCCTCTATAGAGGGATAGAGAGAGATGTAGGTGAACCATGGTGAGGCAACTGAAGATGCTGAAAAAGATCTCCAGTGTACCTAATTCGATCCTGGATTGGCCAGAGCTGAGCTAGATGTTTTTCCCGCTTGATTTGGAGCGAGAACACCACATCGAGATCAATGTTTGCTTCAATCTTTTTAAATTTTCAAAGATTCAGCACCATCAGCCACGAAGGCTTGCAAAAAACGTGATTCATCCTGCAGAGATGTTGATTCATCCAGCCAACATAGTGTGGATATGATGGGGATATATAAGCAGCGTGATGTACAATGATGGTGTGGAAAGAGCAACTTTCAGACGTCCAGTGATGACTTTTGCATGTGAACATGGAGGTGTTGCATCCATGGTACCATTCTTCTGCTTTTGGAATTGGTTGAGTTTGGTTCCATAGTACATGTCTTCATACCTGGCTTCCAAAACATCTGTTTCAAGCACTTGAATTTCTTGGCATTATCATACAAAGACCCCGGAATTTCCGTCAGGGAACTGCACCTGACCCCTTACCATGCCATTGTTCATCTGACACAGAACATGACAATATGAATGACGGAGACCCAATTTAAGTCTTGCAGCATGCATATATAACATATATATATATATATCACATGTATATATAGTTAATACAATACAATATAATATAATATAATATAATATCATATAATATAATATAATATAATATAATATATTTCAAAAGAATATGATATAATATAATATACTGGAATACAACATAATATAATGTAATATAATATAATGCACAACACACATATATATATATGTATTATACGCATACCAATACCATAATATATATATATATACATATCCCGCACTCTATCCCACATTATCCCCCAGTTTTTGCCACTTGCAGGAAGGTTCTCACCTCATCACACTTGTCAGGTTTCCTGTCGGAGCAATTGCAAAACATGCCGGATCACATTCTGATGCTGCAGCCGAGCCGGCTTGGTTTTGGAACACTCTTTGGACTGTTTGGACTCCCTTGGAAACTCACCCCCGTCGAACCCGAACCTCCCCCCCCGGTCAAAAACACAAGTTGCTAGTTGATGATGGTATTTCTTCGTTCTTTTATCTAAACGAATCAAACAGATAAGCTATGTACCTGACTTCGCAAATCTCTGGGCTCAGGATGTTCCTGAGGATGGGGCAACTATGCCAGCTCTTCCAAAATTGGTGGGAAATTTTGCACGACACCCCTATAGTTGGTGGGTTCAAAAAAGCACATGATTTCCTGCAGATTTCCCCTAAACCAATGCATTGATTATCCTTACTTTCACCTGGCTGATAGCATGTGCTGATGTGAATCAACATTGGATGATAGTGGGCTGTGTGCCAGAAGCAACTACTGTAAAGGATTTGTGACAGTTGCGAACTTGAACACTATCTATATATATATATATTAATATATTATGTATATATATATATACACATATAGATATATGTAGTATTTATATGTAAGATCAATCTGTCAGCAGCCACCATGCGAATGACAGGAGGAATAGCCTGCTTTCGTTGGTGGCCTGAACGATTCTTTGCTGTCAAGCCTCTTTGGAATGATGACTTAATTTCAAGTCATATTTCCTGTGGGCTGGGGAAGCAATCACCAGAGATCCCAAAAAATTTCCGGCGACGACGCCAGGAACCTTCCCTTCTCATTGCTGGAAAAGGCGGCAGCTCTTTCGGGCGATCAGCTTTTCCAGAGCACGAGCCCTCAGGATGTGGAGTCGCTGGTCTTTCAGCGTCCATTTGGGTTTGGAATGAAGGAAAAACCCCACATCTAGGGGTTTTATAATCATTTTCCCCAAGAATATTGCTATAAATTGGGGGTTTACCTCATTTTCAGACACCTACGACCAATTCGAAAGTGGACACCGTGGTCCATCGGCGAGGACCTGTGGTTGGTGAACGGTGCGGAACGCCCCACGCTGACGGTGAAAGCCACGGAGTGGCACCGCTTACGCCTAGTGATGGCGGGAGTGTCCAGCTGGCTCTACCTGAGCTTTGGAACTTGTGAGGTGGGGGATGGAGGATATAGAGGATATGGAGGATATGGAGGATATGGTGGCTACAGTGATGGGTAAAGAGTGGCCTTGAGTTCCAAACACCCAGAAAAACTTCAGGATGAAAAGCAGTTGTTGAGACATGGCGATTGAGATTTGATAGGATGTGGGGACACAAGGGAAACTGTTTTTCCACACTCTGCGGCTTGGAGTCAGTGAATCACCTTTGCTGATGGCTGTAGATGGCCAATTCTTCTTCTACTTTGGGATTGGCAGATAAACTTATTCAGTTTTGTAACCCGGAAATTTAGAGATATCTTCAGCCAACTTGTCCATTTGGTACGGTGATGCTTTCCCATACTCAAAACCAATGGGGTTTACTGTCATTTTTTCCTGTTAACATACCCATATTTTTTCCGCGATTTCTGAGACACACACTCGTTAAATATCCCCTTACGCCCCCATTATGGCTGGTAATATCCCCATAATCCCATTCGTATCACTCTTAAAGTTTATGGGGATACTAAATCCCATCTTTTGGGCAATTCACATCCACAAATCCCAGCATATTTTTTCCACATTTTTGTGACCGTTTTTGAGGTGGCCCTGCTGGCTAAAGACGGCATCTACATCAACGATTTCCCCCGCTTCATCCAGCATGTTTCGCTTCCCCCGGGGGGACGCGCTGAGCTCGCGGTACGCTGCCCGCGAGTTGGAGATGTTGACACGGAACACCAGGTGCGCCGCGAGGAAAAACGGATGCCTCCAGAAAGTTCATGAACTTCGAGGATTTGTACAGGAAAAATCTATGTTTTACGGGAAAATGATAGCCATGTTAAGGATGAGTTTCGGGATCTCCAGCCACCCTTACAGGTGATGTCTTCAAGCAACCCTGGCAGTGGCGTGGCCTCCTATGTGGGCAATTTATTCTCCATCAAATCGGTGCAACCTGGAGACCTGGACTTTTTTGAGGCCCTGACTCCTTGGAAACCATCCAACAGGCCGCAGTACCTCCAGGATTTGACTGGTGAGATGACGGTGCCGGACTGCTCCTGCAAGAGTCCCATGGGCTTGGGAGACTTGGACTGAAACGATTCAAACGTGCAGTGTGTGTCGTCTAATGTTTGGCATATTTTTTGTGGCTTGATCCAACGGACTGTATTTTGGGGTGCTGGGAAACCAGGCAATTCGACCAGATCAGTGGATGGCCATCTTTTCCAGGGCCCAAAGGCTTATCTCCACCAATGGCCCAGAGACGCAGTGGTGCAACGGGAAATCTCCGGTATCAACAAGCACAGTGCCGTGGCAGGAAGGATTGTGCGGAGAGCCCGCCATGTGAACGTGTTAATGTTAATGGGAAAAACGCTTTCAAGAGGTACTGTAAATAAACGACAAACGGGGAATTGTTCAGCACACGTCATTGGATTCTTTAGGATCTGCAAGTTGGTAAAGTTGGTGAGTACTTCATGGACATTTTTAGGTATCATCCCAACTTATAAGGATAGCAGCATGACTTTTCCTTATCACATGTCGAGTCCCTGTCCACCTCTTCGGTTCGAGGTTTTCATCAACATACTTGGCCCTTTCAGCTACAAGATACGCCTGCTGGGAACGACCCTTACTTCAAGGTGCGACCAATCCTGAGATCTTTGCAGATCAATGTCAGACCCAGCAGGTCCAACTGATGTTTTCTTGCCTTTGGAATTGTTTGGTTTCTGCCCAAAATCATCAAAACATGATCCATGCCCGGAGATTTTGATGATTTTGATCTGTCTTCGCCTGTCAAAAACCAGTGCACCTCCCGTTCTCCCCCCCTGGCGACAGGCTGGTGACTGGCACGACACCTACCAGAACACGCTCGACTCAAAGGTGCAAGATGGTGGTGAATCTACCAGGGAAAATGGATTCTCAAAAATTGACTGGAAAATGCCCGAATCTAATGCCCAATCATTCAGACACAACTCTCACATTTCACACATAAAAGGCGATGTTTGGGCATCCCCCATATTCAGACGCACCCGAAAAATCTGGTTCCAAAATGTGTCACTGGCACTGCTCAAGGCCAGGGTGCGCTTCAGCACGGTGGACTTCCACGGCACCGAAGTGGCCCCTTGGTAGACCTGCAATGACCCAGGGCCCCGGTCCGAGATGGTTGTGACAACCATTGCCAGATGGAGTTCAGGCATCAAATCTTGCCAAAAGGTCAAAGTTCTCGAGAAAGGACTCAAAGTGGATCATGCTGTAGTATTTTATGTACCTTTTCATCTAAAAAGCAGCAGCTTGGAGGATCGAGGTACAAATCCATGTGGAACACGTAATTCATAGAAAACACAGAGAAGCTTTCAGCATCATCAGCAAGATAGAGGATTTCACCCCAAAAGGCAGCTTTTGATCTTTAGCCAATGAACTCTGGCAGAACACTTGCAGCGGGGGGTATGTTGTGATGCCTGGGGTGGACCATACCTTGGAAAGGGACGATTCTCTAGAAATGGCTCCCTGCGAGAATCTGCAGTTAGTAGGAGTTAGTCTTGTGAGCTTTTGGAAATGCCCAACCAACCGTGGACCTTCGATCTCTACATCTAGCAAGGTGCACTGTCACGCGCTGTCGCATTCTGTGGGGGGACCTAAGAGAGGGTCTCTGGGCGATTAAGACATCCCCAACAAATGGGTAGTGGAAGATGATGATATTCCTGTTTCAAATTGCTATTGGTCGGGTCAAAGAGTTCAGGGAGTTTTGCCTTCCGAACATCTTGAAATCGCACAGTCACAGTGATGATTTGCACAGCTGTTCAGTGGCCTGTGTTGAAGGTTGATCGGCAGCAGCTAAGGATCAGGGCATGATTGGGGCCGAAATCGTTTCAGGCCCCGGCAGGGGATTGAACCAGAGTCGAAACCTTCCCGATATCACAAACCAAAATCCAATGGTTTAGAACATGTTTTCTGCATGAAAATATGGCTAGAGATAGGCAGGGTATCCCGAAAGTCGCCAGGTCGGGGGCCCGAAGCCTGTGCTTGCGACCTGCTTGGAAAGGCTGCCGGGGGATGGTGAATGTGGTGCAGATGCATGGTGCTAAAAGATCGAAAACTAAAGATGGTACAACATATACGTATATATATATGTATATATATATATAATAGACAAATAAAACAATCTATGTTTCTGATTTTCTGCTTTTATCTGGGATATCAATGGGATGAATATTGGATCAATGATCAATCCATCTTGGTAGCTATACACCATACGAATTTATGGGATAATGATGTTCATTGGGATGTTAATGGGATTATGCTGTTTTACACAATGCCAATGTTCTTAAAGGTTGATATTAATGGGGTTCATATGGGATATAAATGGGATTATATGGGGATATAACCGCACATAATGAGGATATAATGGGATAAAGGTGTATCTGAAAATTGTTTGTTACCACCGACATGACGTTTTCTTTTTTGGGGATCAAGATCATTAACCAATGGAATTAGGGCTACTCCATCAGACAAAAACCACACAACATGCCACAATCATCCCGAATCTCTGGACCTAGAGCATTCTCATCACAAAGGCCTTGAAGTTTCTGAACGAGTGTCTTTCCAACGACTCTACGCCTTTATCCCATGAAATATAATATTATATCCACATGATGGGTGGTAATATCATGTCATATCCTCAATCCCAAGCAATTTCTGCTGTGCTCTGAATCAGGAGAAGGTCGTAGAGCTCTACGGCGACGAACGAAGCCGCTGGATCCGCACCATAGATGTGGAAGCCATGGCCCATTTGTGGATGAATTAGCTGCTAAAATGGTGATTTTCCACATCTATGTTAGTTTGCGCCAGGGTAATAGGTGAACTTTCAGTCAATGCATGTGGAATCCAAAACCAATGTCCCGCCGAGAATCGCATTCAACCACAGTTTGCCATGAGAAAAGAGCCAGTGACCCACCTGCGAGGCCAGAGTTTGATGCGGGCCTGATGCTGAGAGCTGAATCATGGAAAGGTGATGTTAGGTGTTTTTTTTTCCATGGAAAATTTGATGCCCATTGAGTTCGGAGATTTGCCAGCCGGCCATGTTTGATCACCCGAGGGTATCCACAATACACTGTACTTCACAGAAGGTTAGCATGTTTTTTTCCTTCCATGAACTTCTACCTGTCATGAACATGAGAGAAATTCCTTTCCTTTGTTCCAAAGATTACTATATACATACAATGTGGGGCCCCCCAGTTGTAAGTTGGTTTATAAAGCCCATTAACTATAGTTATAAGTACCATAAACCATAGTTATTGGAGTTATAAACCAACTTAGCTATCTTGGGGGCACCACATTGTACATCATATTACTTATCACCACCAAAAATTGATTTTCCCAGCGAATGCTTCCAGCACGCTGCTGGAGGTCATGGCTGTGATGTTCGCTGCCATGTTGCTTCTGGCCGCGGCTGTTGCCATGCAGGTGACACAACGAGAGATCTCTGTCTGCGCCAGTTTCAAGGGGAGGTGATAAATGGAGATAAGGAAGTTCAAAGTCCATCAAAGTCCAATCCCAGGGTCTTTTGTTGTTTTTTTTCTTTCTTTTTTTTTCACCAGATAGCATTTCCTGGATGTGAACAACAGGTTGGTTTAGAATGGTTTAGACACGTTTTGACCTCCCCCAAATGCCTCGTCTCAGCTGAAGTTTTCAGGTGCTACGGGCGTCTTTCCAGCGCTGCGGGGTGGAGTCCAGATACGTCACCTTGGCACCAGGAGCTCTGGGCCGCTGAGGGGTGAGATTTTAGGGCCTCGAAGGAGGTTTGAAGGCTTCTTGGGATCGCATGTGAAAGGGAATCCTTTTGCCGCGTGAAAGGTGGTTCCACGGACGATTTTTGTGCGGAGTTTACATCGAAAGAGTTGACAGAAGCAACAGGGTCTTGAGTCTCAGGTTGTTTCTTTGAAACTTTGAAACACTTTTTGGCTTCCACTTCTTCAGGTGTCTCAATTGACCCCAGCTAAAATTCCCGCCAGGACCCTGAGTTGGCTCCTGAAGCGAGGCGGCCCTTGAGCATTGCTGTCATCAGGGACGCCTGTGGCGGGCAAAAAGTGGTATTTATGTTTCATGGTTAGTTGTAGTTACTATAGTCATGATTAGTCATGATTAGTTACTTTTCTTTTGGTATGGAAAGGTCAAAACAAAGAGATGGTTTGATGGACACACTTTTGGAAAGCCATGGGGTGCACATCTGCCGGGGATATGGTCACACCTGATTTCGTTCTGTACTCACATTATTGGGCACCTGCCAGTCATACCCAGTTACATCCATTTACATCCCAGTGTAACCGGGGTTACGACTACCAGAACTCTCCAGAACTAGGCTTGCAGTAACTATCACTATGATCACAACTGCCATAAATACTTTTGTTAAGTGATAGTTAAGTATTTCCGGTAAGTGATACTTGGTATTTGATGATAGTGTTATAAACACTATAAGTCTGGTTACATGCGTTGCAACCACTCCTGGCCGGTCCCTGGCGGCCGGTCTTGCAGGTGAGCGGTGGGACCCAAATTTTCAGGGCAGCACTGCGCTTCAGTGACTGCCAGCAGCAGATGGCACGATGGTCAAAAAATATGAAGTGGAATGCTGTTTTTGTCTGTTGGAGATGTTAAGATGTCTAGATGCTTGGCATCAGCCAGATAATTTAACCATGAAACAAACTAGATCACTAGACTATATGTATTCACATATGCACACGCACTGTATCTTCGTATCTGGTCAGTACCAGCAAGGTGGTACATCTTTTTGATCATTGCCTTTTGAGGACACCAGACAGCTCGAACATGTATATATCGACTTGTACAGCTTGCCTTGTCTGGGTGACCAAAGGTGGATCCATTGCAAGGGGCACCCTGTAACCGGGGTACAGGGCCCAGTCTCACTGTGGACCGGTACCTGGCCCTTTGGTAGGGCTTCCATCTTTGGGTCTATCTTTGCTTATGTGTCTCCGCACTGTCCTCGGAGTTTTCGCTGCAAGTTTTTGGACAGTGAGCTGGCACGTTTGTAGTCTTGTGGGAGAACTAAGAAAACATGGGTATGGTTCCTATCATGCATCCATTTTTGCCAGATATTTTGATGTGAGAACACCTAGAAATTGCAGGCTTTTGGTTCTGATGCATAGCCGGAGGGAACATTCCCAGTTCTCAGCCGGATATGGGACATCCCCAGTCAGGGATGATCCCCTTGCGATTCCAACGATAGGACCCCAAAATTCCATTCACCATCCATCAAAAGTGGAACAAGCAGCGGTAAGAACAGTGTGATGGATGTACTTTGCTCATGGGTGTGGGTCAAAATTTATCACAGATGCAGGAAACATTTTATAGGTCCCATTTTTCTTCATCTTTGACCGAAATCCGGCGTGACCTGATTGTTAGATGCAACCCTTGAGAAGCACCAACCATCACACTCTGAAGCGCAACCGGATGTGTGCACTGGTCCGGAGGCTGGTGCCCTTTACACGGTTCAGGAGTCTGAGGTGAGGGCAACATGGAGACGCGGAAGTTTTCTGCAGAGAAGTGGGGAGGTCTCGATTCTACGGCTGATTCCTTGGGTGTTGTACTACCTTTTGCTGTGTGGGGTTTGGTAGAGGGATTTGGCGCACTGCCCAACTCATTTTTGATGTTGTCTTGGTTCAGCGGCCATATCGTAGAAAAATCCATATCCACAGGTAAAGCCAATCGCACGTGGTGCTCCTCCAAGCACAAACGCGTCCACACCCGCAGGTCAACAGGCTAATGGTCACAACCCTGGTGCCCTGCTGTTCACTTAGAGAATGGTCTCTGGGATGTGACGTGATCAACAATACAATGGATCGAAGGGAATATCTAGAGGAAATCATTCTGTGTTGCCATCAAAAATGGGCTTTGCTGCAGATTTCCCATCATCCGATCCTGGATACAATCTCTCTATCAACCAATGATCCCATAGCTATCCAGCCCAGCTATAGAGGGTTATGTGTATCGACAGCCATACGGATTGCGGCTTGGCTCTTAAAAATTGGATGGTTTCATAAAGACTTACTGTAATACCCTGTAATACCCAACGAATTTCGTACCATAGTTTTATGATGTTTTATGATATGAAAATTCTTAGGTATATTAATGGTACAATGTCAACCCCGGATTAATAAACCATGGTTTATTAATTAGGGGGGTACTCCTCCAATAGTCATAATCTAATACTTAAATGGTACCCTCCCAATCAAACAGCCTAGGGGTTTATTAATCCAGGGTTGACATTATTTAGTACATGGATACATCTTGAAATTGTAAATCATCACCTCGCAGGGCCGCTGTACTTCCGGCCTTGACTGGCACACCATGGAAGGCGGCTGGGCGGGGTCATGTGAATGTTCAATGATTCAAAGCTCAGATATACCCTCTGGTTATTTAACATAGCCATGGTATAGATGGCCCATTTATAGATGGTTTACCTATGAAAAAAATGTGATTTTCCATAGCTATGTTAAATAACTAGAGGGTAATATACATATATATATATATATAATGATAATAATAATATAGTATAATATATATATATAAGTTTCTTTTCGGAGTTTGAATAGTTTGAATGACCATTTTTGATTACCAGATATTACCAGAGTTGATGGAATAAGGATTGCAGATTGCAGCGAAATTGGACATGGGAAGATGAACGAGGCCCCCTGTGCTGAATCAGTTGGCTACGCCGAAACCATATCAGACAACCAAACAGCGTTTGCTGATTCAAACATGTAAGTTTCTGCAATTCTAGATCATCAATCAACATCCAGCCAGGTTTGTTTTGAACTGCATTGCATACCAGTTGTTGTTTAATTGTGGAGGCCCCAATCAGCCAAGCTATTCTATACAGAGCCGAGAAACCAATTGCGGAAGATCGAAGATCCATTTTGTTGATCACCACCCCCATTTCTCTCAATTTGTGGGGAAACAACTGATTCGCCCAAAAATCAATTTTTCTAGGGAAAGATGATTTTCCAACCTATTGGAATTGGGTGTATCCTATTTTCAGACAAAGCCAGTTGCTCAAATATGATTTCAGAACACACTCTTAGAGCATCTTAGAGTATAACCACCAAACGATTGAACTAATATTAGGGTCTGAGTGGGGTACAGTATTGATGTCGCAACGCTAAATAGGTTGTGCAAAGGATCAATAGGTGCTTTTATTGAAATCATTACTGTCTTTGTTATCATCATTATTACTATTGTAATGATTATCATCATCACACACACACATGCATGCAATTATGATATTTATTGATTTATGGGACCGCAATTTAAAGCCCCAAAATCATGGCCATAAAAATCCGCGGGCCTGCCGCATTTTTATCTTCGATGGCGTTAGGTGACCTCTTCGTGCGCGGGAAAGGCTTATTCTCCAAGTACCAGGGCCGGCCACGGAGCACGAGAGAGGCAGTTTGGTGTCGTCGCAACTGGGTGGGTTCGCTTTTGTGGGTGATTAAAAGGAACATGCGAAGCCAATTTAAGCCCAATTGGTGATGGGTTAATGGGGTTGTAAAAACATACTTTGTTTGACATGGAATTTGTATGTCATTGTAAGTTTATATCCTGAAATGTCGGCAAAATACAGTACTACAATATACGTGACACGTACCAGAATTTTCCAAACCAATGTCATCTTTCGTGGGAGTGCCTGCTTACATGAACCAATTTGCACCAGAAGCCCAGCGACAATTCTTTGATTCGCCTTGACTTGCAGACTGGTGACCCTCATCCAGAATCCGGGTGCTGGTTGAGGTGAAATAACTGTGTTTACTACCCAGTTTTTTTTTTCCATAATTCCATCAACATCATACATGAATGATATATGAGTCACTATCATTTCAAATCTATTAACATTATTAACATTTGCCTGGGTAAATTATCTGGGTAACTTGCATTTATCATTGGTTAATCATTAACATTATCAACATCTCATGAACTTTGCATTTAGGGTAAAAAACCTGCCGACCTCACGTGAAGCGAAGCCTCAAAAATCATCCCCATGGGATTTCTGGTGTCCCCGACAGGCCTTCGATGAGGCCAAGGGGATAGTTTCTTGGGCCCTAGAATGGTGGGATTTTCAACAATTCCAAAGATGACATAAAACCAATCATCTGATGTATATCTATATAATATAATATATATATATATTATAATATATATATATATGATATAATATATATTATAGGCATATGGAGCTTTCCTAAGTCATGGAGGTTTTAACCAAGAAAATTGTGGTTTGTTTGGGCTTCGACAACAAAGATGGTGGTGAATGGGATAACCCCGAGGTAAACGTTGACATAGATGTGGAAAACCCATGGGAAAACCTTGGGAAAAATGGTGTAGGTTTTCACATCTATGTTAGTTTACGGGAAGGTGTATATATAGCCTCGTCCAGGCTTCTGGAACTGCGTAAACCTGAATTAGGTTGGTAAAACTTGTCCATTCCGTGACGAAATTTCGTCGCGGAATTAACAAGTTTCATTTGGGTCATGTTCATCATCATCATCCTCATCATCATCATCATCATCAGCATCATCATCATCATCATCATCATCATCATCAGTATCATCATCACCAGAAACATGTGAGACCAGTTTTTCCCACCCCGCGTGTGCGTAGCATCAACTGCTGCCGCAAGTTCACATGAACGTTAACATCCCACCCCACCCCACCCCCCAATCGTATTCAGGTTTACGCAGTTCCAGAAGCCTGGACAAGCCTATATATACTATGTTAGTTTACGGGAAGGTGTATATATATATATACATATATATATATACATATATATATATATGTGTACATTGAACATTGGGGAGATTCTCCAACAAAGGCTTTAAGAACGGAACATGATGAAAAATGGGTGGAAGCCAACCACGAGAGGAAGAGTAACAAACAAACCCGGGGCTGATTGCTGATACGAGCGACAGGTTTCGGTGGCAGTTTGTGGAGATTTCAGGATGGGTAGTATCCTAGGTTTATTCTTGAAGTATAAACCTGTTTGCTTTTCTTGGAGGAATTTGAGTATCAGTGATCGGGGATTCATCTTTCTGCATTATCGACTCAATAAGAACTTCCGGATTTTCAATGGTTCACCAGTGTAATCCCTTCCTACTTGTACTAAATCACACCACCGGGCCCAATTATTACAATTATTACTTCCATCACCAGAATCATCATCATTAACCGCAATCTTACTACCATTACTATCATTATCATGATTTGTTACTGCAGTAATATTGCACTTTAACATTCATTTCTAACTAGTACCATCATGATTATTGTAATTATTCCTATGACATCTGCTAGAGGCATAGGTTGATGCTTGCATGTTTGACGTGTATTTCGGCTTATAGCCTTTGTAGGGAAGTAGATGCCACCCCAGGTCTGTGCAAAGTGCCGAGGCTTCCCTGCTCAGGAGGGTGATAGCTGGTGTACCGGCTGTATCGGGTGGGAAGCCCTTGGCCGGGAGCTCACCGCTCACTGGGACAGCGAGGGAGGCCGGCACGTTGCTAACGACCTGGTGGTGTCAACGTGCAGACAGGTAAAGGCACTCAGGTCGGTCACCGCTGGGCTCACCCGGAGCGGGGGATCAGTACCTGAACCCCGTGCTGGCAGCAGCCGGGCACGAGGGGACACACGTGTGCCTGAACCTCCTGCACCACCGAGGAAGCGCGAGGCCGAGGGATCCCCGCCAAAGAGGGCTTGCAAAGAGGAGGAGCACAGCGAGGAGGACGAAGGTGAAGAGAGTGAAGAGGAGGAGCGACGTGAGGAGCGCAGTCCACCTCGAGACGCTGACCACAAGCCAATCCGGGAGCATAGACCTCGGTCGCCTCCTGGACCTCCCCCGCCTGAGCGGGACTATCCAGGTACCAAGTCAATTGGTCTACATCGACAACGAGAGAACATCACTCAAGCTCAAGGAGGAAAAGAGAACACAGCCATCGTCGAGAAGATCGTGATTCTCACCGTTCAGGTAAAAGACGCGGTGGAAGGAAGCACAAGAGGTTGCATAGGTTGGCAACGAATCCAGAGCTTCTGGTGCACAGGGCGCCAAGCCGCTCCTTCTGGAAGCTTAGCACAGAGCAGCCAGGGGGAGGTCTAGATCTGTCCCGTCTAGGACGTTGAGATGGATCATCCCTTTACTTCTGGAAAGGAGCTTTCTCTGGACGATAAGGAGGAATGGAGCACCATCGCTCCTTTGGCTGGAATGGTTGTGGAAGTGGACATGTTGAAAACCAATCGCATTGTCAATGCCGTGGTAGAGTGTTGGGCCGCGTTCTTCATCAAAGGAGTTGCCAACGAGTTGGACGGGTCCTACGTTCTGGAGGTCAACTACCTTGGGTGCGAGGCAGAGGAGGAGCATGCGGCGCTGACTCTACTGTTCAAGTCGGGCGCACGGCACATCCACCTCTGCCTCGGAGTCCCTTGCGTCGTTGTGGGCACCATGGAGGCGCGACGGCCATCAGGCTGTGGGCCGCCGAGGACTTCGACGCCGAGTACGTGGAGAAGCACGCATGGAAAACCTTAAAGCTGTGGCAAAAGGAGCTGGCCGCAGCCGCCGTTGCTCCAAAGCGAAGGGCTCGAGCACCAGCGAAGCCCAAGACCGAGCCGAAAAAGACACGGAAGAAGGACGCAGAAGAGGCAGAAAAGCCAAAGCCCAAGAGAGGAAAAGGTTTGGACGAGGCCACAAAGGCAAAGCTGCAGGCGAAGCTGAAGAAGGTTCGAGAATTGCGGAATGCTGGTGGAGGAGCAGAGAAGAGCCCTGTGGAGGAAGTACCCGACTCGGAAGAGGATGGCGACGATGGGTCGGGCAGAGAGTCTACAGGCTACTCACCTACACCTCCGCTGAACACTGGTTCGATGCTGGAGGGGAGTGGCCGGAAGAAGAGACGCTCGAGAGAGAAGGACCCATCCGCAAAGGAAGGGACTCTAGCCCTGTACAAGGGTACAAGAGGAGCTTCTATGCAAGGCTTGACGGGCCAGCTGTTGGAGAAAGCTCTCGCTGTCCAAGACGTGCGAGAGAAGAACAAGAAGAAGGCGAAGAAGAAGAGCAGCAGGACCCAAGCTGTCAGCCTGCTGCAACAGATCCTTACGGGGAAGTCGGAGAAGAAGGAGAGCCGGAGTGGCGAAAAGAAGAAGAAGAAAAAGAGAAAGAGGACGTTGAAGAATGGAGTGATTGTCAGCTCGAGCAACAGTTCAGAGAGCACCTCAAAGGAGACGGAGGAGGAGAGCAAAGGAGATGCAAGCTCCGAAGAGGATTTGGAAGCGCCTCTACGCAAGAGGAGCCGAGACGCCCCAGGCAGCGCGCTGTCACTTCTGACGGAGCACGTCAGGGAACAAATGCAACAAGATGCATTTACCGAAGTTGGGGGACGAGCTCATCAAGTCACAGGCGGGGTGAAGCTGACCACGTTCTTCAACATGCACGTGCGGCCAAACTATGGAGGACATCTGAAGGAGCTGCGAGAGATGTACATGCTCTCAGTGACAATAGATCTTCTAAGGAAAGGGGATCTGGCCAAGGTAGGCGACAGCCTATCCGCCCGCTTCATGGCTCTCCACCAATCATTGGTGGATCAGTCATGGAGCACGGCGCGTCACATGGAGCTCTACCCCATGGAGGAGGCGACAGCGGCCTCCTCTGCTCTCATTCTGGCGTCGAGGAAGCACGGCCGCCTTGTGGACAAAGTACAAGGAAAAGGAAATTGGGGCTCCTGGCAAGGCAAGGGAAAGCAAAACAGACAAAGCGATTGGGGAACATGGTCAGATTCACAACCAAAAGGTCGAAAGGGCAAAGGGCCTCAGAACAAAGGAAAGGGAAAGGGGAAGAACCCCTGGCAGAAAGGAGGAGAGAAGAATGCCAACGAGTGGGAGAAGAACAAGGATGCGGCCGACCTTGGGAAGTGACCGAACAGCGGGGGGGAGCTCTGGATACAGCCGTGAGCTCCCTCAGCGGTTCGGGCACGGGCCCTCCTGCCACTTGGGCTGAAGTTTTACTGTCGTGCCCTACTTTGGGCCATGCTGGTTGCAGCCTGGCGTGGCTTTTGGTCCAGGCCCCCTTGATCGCCCATGTGCATGGGAATTCTGGTTTTTTGGATGGGATCTACGCCAGTGGCGCGTGGCCCCAGGCTAGGCGTTTGCGCCGAGCCTTTCCCGTCCGTGAGGGAGAGTTTGGTGCCCTACGTTGCATTTTGGAGAAAGCCTCTCTGGCAGACGTCCGTGAGGAAGGCTTTGTGGCGAAGTGGGCCGAGACGGCCTGGACGATGGCAGCTTGTTTCTCCTGCAACTCTCTGGCGGGGCATGAGCGACCGTTTTTGCCAGGTAGCTGGACCAAGCTGGAGAGGAAGCTGGTGAATGCCGTAGGCCTGTCAGTCAAACGATTGCTGGGCCACGGCCAGGCAGAACATCGAGACTTTGCTGCGTTGGAAAAAGAGCTCCGGAGCAAGCGGGTCAACTATGCAGGTGAAGAAGTAGGAACATGCCATGAAATCACCCTGGCGCAGGTTTTACCGTCCTTGCCACCACCAGAGCATGGGGGGAGCATTGACATTTTGAAGTTTGTTTCCGAAAGCACGGGTTATTTCTTGCGCAATCCTCAAAAGATGGTGGTGGAAGATTGTGGCCAAGAGCTCCCCAAACTTCAGGGTAAACTCCATGTTGAAAAAGGGACGGAACTGCGTTTGGCCAACGAATTGGTCAGTCGAGGTGTTTGTTGTTGGGTTCCTTTTGAAAAGGTCCTTTGTTTCCGGGGCCAAAAGGTCCTGAACGGACTTTTTGGGGTGGAGAAATCATCCCGGCTGGCAACTGGAAAATGTGTGTTGCGGTTGATCATGAATCTCATCCCCTCCAATGCTGTGCTCAGAACTTTTCATGGCGCTGTTTCAAACTTGCCCCATATTACTGCATGGATGAGCACTATTATTTTGGAAGGGGAAGAGTTACGGGTTTGGCAAAGTGATATGCAAAATGCCTTCTATCTCTTTAAGATCCCATCGTCATGGTCCCCCATGTTAAGTTTCAACCTGGTTGCGTCTGGGCAGGAGATCGGCCTTGGAGGACAAGAACAATACGCATTGGGGTGTTCAGTGCTCCCAATGGGATGGTCTTCTTCGGTCGCCATCATGCAGGAGGCGAGCGAACGAATTCTGGCACTGGGCAGGCTCCCTGCAGATGAGCAGCTGTTGAGAGGACGTGCTGTTCCGCTTTGGATGGTAGGCCTGTTGGATGAGGCACGGAAGAAGGGTAAGGCCTGGTGGCATGTCTATTTAGACAACTTCGCAGCTGGAGAAGTAGGTAAGCGGGGAGAGAGCTTTTCGTCGGGGCATGAGCTCCACCAGCTGGCCGAAAGCGCATAGGCCGTGTCTGGTGTGGTTTCGTCGGAGAAGAAGAGGAAGGCGGCGGAGCTGGAAGCCCAGGAGCTAGGTGGGTTCATGGATGGGAGAGCCAGGACATTAGGAGGGTCACCTGAAAGACTGCTCAAGTTGGTTCAGGCGACCATGATCCTCCTCAAGCAGCCTCACCTCTCAAAGAAGCTGGCCCAGGTGGTGGCAGGTAGGTGGATACACGTCTTCCAGTTCCGACGCCCTGCAATGTCCCTGCTGGAGCACACTTGGAAGTTCACTGCATCGAGGAGGTTTGAAGCCCCCCTCATTGCCAAGGTTAAGAGGGAGTTGTTTGCTTGCTGTTGCAGCCTGCCCTTCCTTCATGCTTACTTGGGTGCGCAGGTGTCGCCGATGATCACCGCAAGCGATGCCTCGAACCACGGTGGAGCTGTGGGCATTTCGAAGGAGTTGACAAGACAGGGGCAGGACTTTGTGGGTGCTGCCTCTTTGGGCGATTGCACTCAGCAGGCAAACATATTGGTGGTGTCGCTCTTCAATGGCATAGGAGGTTCCATAAGGTGTTATGATTTGTTGGGTGTGCTCCCACGACATGTTGTTGCCTGTGACATACATGGACCAGCCAATCGAGTCACTGCAAAAAGATGGCCCGCCACGGAAATCATCGAGGATGTGAGGTCAATAGATCAGGACACAGTAGATGGGTGGTTCCGCAAGGTGGTGCCGCTAGAAGAGCTACACCTGTGGGCTGGATTTCCATGCACAGACCTTTCATCTGCTAAGGCGGGACGCGAAGGGTTGGCCGGAGAAGCGTCAGGCCTATTTTGGGAAGTTGTGAGGCTTTTGAAACTGATAAAAATGCGGGCGCCGGCTCATGTGGTGGTGAAGTATGCCGCAGAAAATGTGGCTAGCATGGCGAAGCAGGAGTGCGAGGTCATCACCAGGGAGCTGGGTTTTTTTCCTTATTGGTTGAATAGTGCTGGCGCTGTTCCAATGAACCGGCCTCGGCTGTGTTGGAGTTCGGAGGAAGTAGAAGGCCAACTCAGGGGACTTCGGTTTCGGGAGCTGGAATATTGGACAGAGGTCACAGCGGAGGCGCCTTACCCGGAGCTGAGTGCTTGGTTGACTCCGGGGTGTGAGTGGCCTGGTGAAGAAGAAGGAGCAGTATTCCCTACGGCCATGAAGGCCATACCGCGGAAAAGGCCGCCGGTGCGGCCCGCTGGCATCAGCCGGTGCGGGGATGACACCATCGGACGGTGGAAGGCAGATGGATTCAGGTTCCCGCCCTATCACTACCTGCCGCAGTATGTGATCTGGCGGGGCGACAGGTGGCGGCTTACAAACAGCAGTGAAAGGGAGCTGCTGCTTGGGTATGGCTTTGGGCACACAAAGCGATGTATGAGTGCCTCGGATATCAAAAGATCCAAACAGGCCTATGAGGACGAGCGCCTTTCGCTTTTGGGAGACTCCTTCAGCATCTACAGCTTCGTCATCATTGCGGCTGCCTTGTGTGCTCGCTACTTGCCCAGCTTGCACTACGTGGACCTCACCAGGAGAATGGGGATGGCACCGGGGTTTCGGGCCCCGATTAGGTGGAAGATCCCCCTTTGTCGGTCTTTGGGGTATGGTTTTCCGGGTGACTTTAAGGGAACAGTGGCAGCGCTGAATAAAGTGCTGCTTTCAAAGGTCAACCATACAGGTTCGGACATACGTATCACTACAGGTGAGGTGCTAAATCCGAGGAGTGTCCCCAGGCAATCGGTTGAGGCAACATGGTGGAAGTGGGAGCCCTTGTTTAAGGTGCGATGGACCCGAAAAGAACATATCAATGTTTTGGAGCTCCGTTCCATCCTTTTGGCTATCCAGTTTCAGATCTCCCACCTCGACGTCTCACACCTCCGTGTCTTTCATGTCACCGACAGCTTTGTCGCGATGTCCATAGTGGCCAAGGGGCGCACCGGAAGTCTCCAGCTGGCAAGAGTCCTCAAGGTGCTAAACGCACATCTCTTGGGTTTTGGGTTGGCTCTGGCCATTGGGCACGTTGAGTCAACCGAGAACCCAACGGATGGGGAAAGCCGTTCGCTGGCGCTTCTGCACTAAGACCTCCCGAGCTGACAGAGTCCGGCAGAGGACGAAAGTCGTGCTCCGGGACGCAGGGCTTAGTGAAAAGACCCAGGAGCGATACTACCTAGGTGTCCGGAAGGTTTTGCCCATTCTCCTGCGGAGCAGGGACTTGGTTGAGTTGGATGAGAAGGTAGCAGACTGGGTCCAACAACGTTGGGAGAAAGGCGACAGTCAACACCAGATCAGTGATGCCTTGTGTGCCCTGCACCATTTCGAACCTTGGTTACGAGGAAAGCTACCGCTGGCCTGGAAGCTACTGGGTGTCTGGAGGAAGCTGGAATCTCCAAACCGTGCTCCTCCCCTAGTGGCTTCCATTGTTCATGCCTGGGCGATGTATGCTTTGGACCACTGCAACTTGGAATTTGCGGCAATGATCTTATTAGGTTTCTTTGCGCTCCTTCGCACAGGGGAGTGCCTTCAGGTGAGACCACGTGACCTGCTCATTGGGGATAGCTCTGGCATTGTGTCGTTGAGCGAAACCAAATCGGGTCTTAGACATGCTGCAAAGGAGATGGTCAGCTTTAACGATGGCATCACTCTGGAAATCTTGAAGGAGGTCATTACACTTCGAAAGCAGCAGAACCTTTTCCATGTGCCCATTTGGACACGCTCTGCCCAGTGCTTCAGGAATGAGTTCGCTCATCATTGCAGCAGGTTTGATCTTTGGAAACATAAGTTTAGACCTTATAGCCTCAGGCGGGGTGGAGCGACAGCGTTGTTCCAAGCTTCAGGAAGCATGGAGGGGCATTGCTCAAAGGTAGGTGGCAATCGACCCGTGTGGCCAAAATATATTTGGCTGATGGCCTATCTCACCTGCCATCCCTGACCTTCAGCGAAAAGGCCCAGAAGATGTTGCAATTTTGGAGCCCAGTCAACCAGCTCTGATCGCTGGTCGAGAGTTGGGGCCGTGGTAACAAGAGGGTTCTTTTTGCGTTTTTTGAATGAAAAACTCCTACCATGGAGAAATACTTGAAATTTCAAAGATCCTACCATGGATCAGATGAGACTCCTACCATGGAGCAGGAATTTGAAATGCCAAAGGCAGATCATACAGAAGTTGTTGTGGCAGCTGTGGGTAGGATTTGCCATCCACAGCTGAAAAACCAACGGCCACGCGTCAACGGAAAAGAATGCTATGCTGAAACCTATGACATCTGCTAGAGGCATAGGTTGATGCTTGCATGTTTGACGTGTATTTCGGCTTATAGCCTTTGTAGGGCCCAAAACCTCTCCCACCCAAAGAGGGTTCTTTTTGCGTTTTTTGAATGAAAAACTCCTACCATGGAGAAATACTTGAAATTTCAAAGATCCTACCATGGATCAGATGAGACTCCTACCATGGAGCAGGAATTTGAAATGCCAAAGGCAGATCATACAGAAGTTGTTGTGGCAGCTGTGGGTAGGATTTGCCATCCACAGCTGAAAAACCAACGGCCACGCGTCAACGGAAAAGAATGCTATGCTGAAACCTAGTATTCTGACTTGACCTGTGATGGGTAGATGTGATGCCACTGCTATTCCATGTCGGCTTTGCCTCGTTCCTTGCGTCAGGAGGGCTTCTTTCGCACCGGACACCGGGCAGAAAAGGTGGAGGATGTCATCCTTCCCCTGCCAGCCCTGGGCGATCAGTCTCTAGAGCAGGTGTGGCCAAGGGTCCCGGTAGAGCAACAGCGCAACAGCGCCAGGGGGGTGGTTGACCAGAGGTGTGGTGCATGTAAACTTGGAAAAATCAGAAGCGAATCTTAAGCAAAGCTTTTACCTTCATTCATTGGATTGAATCGAGGGAAAATCTACTTAAAACAACCGATGAGATATTGTAGTATATCCCATCACGCCCTTTTTATGGCATTTTTTTGAACCATCCATTCTATATCTCAGTCTATCCCATGACACACACACATGCATGTATGTATATATATATATAATTATATATATATAGATAGACACTGTATCTGTAAAATGGTTCTAGTTTTATTCATATCCCTTGATATCCTGTTGATCCCAAGCATGGTGGGTTCAAAACCCCTCATTTCTCTTGGTATCTTTCCCTGCAGCGCAACGCTGAGAGGAGGTGGACCGACACCTCACCAGGACCCCCAACGTCCAGAGGCGGAGCATCTGGTTTAGGGTAGCCATGGTTTGCTCAATGGATTGGTTTAAGGGACAATTGCCAGGAAAACCCCCTAATATGTCATGGGACAATCTATGGTTTCCGGTGTAGATTTTCCCTTAAACCAATGATTGATTTGCTGATCCTCTGAGGTATCCGCAGATGCGACCCGACTGGAAAATCAAAAAGGTGCCCATCAGGGTCTACCAGTACTGGAAGGCGCCGCTCTTGGGCATTGCAGGTAGTGACTGGATCATGAATCACAACCTGATTTTTTTCTTGGTATACATAGGTTTGTTTGAAAATGGGGTATATTTCTACGTCAGGGATGAGGACCACTTCTGTTAGAGGCCTTTTTGACAAAGATGAGGCCTTGGGGAAAGCGATGAAAAAACCCGAAGAATCTAATCTAGCAAACTCTTGGTCCACTTGTTTGGATGTCACTCCTTTTCCATCTCCATATAAATATATAACACTATTAAACACAACCATATACACACTCCCGATGAATAGATCCACTACTAAATCAAGCGAAACATCACCCAAGAAACATCTCAAGTAAAACAAACTTTTGCAAAAAAGGCAGGCTTCTGTTTAGGCATTTACTTTCGGAAATTTAGTGTTGAAGGCTTCCTGGATGCCTTTCCTGTGGAATGTTTTTTTGTGATTTCTTGAGGTTTCTATGGGATTTAATTTCATGGTAATCCACTGGAATTAGGGGGGTTTCATTTTTTGATCCAAAGAAAATCCCATTTTTCATGGTCATAATCAAGAATAATCCATTGGGACCATTTTTTTCCACAGAAATTCTCAGATACCCTGCCGCCACGTACGTCGCCACGTGACAAGTCCTGGAGGCCAATTGGGGCGGCGTCTTGGTGACCAAGAAGCACAACGCTGGAAAGGAGGTTGGGCCCGTCGGGCCGGGCTTTGTGGATTCATCCTCCATGGGGACTCTGGTGGGTGTTTGATTAATTGGGATGGGATTCATATGGATTAATGATGATTGGTGGTATTTATTAATTTATTTCATGGGATTTCTACGGGAGTAATGGATTAGAACCATGGTACCTTTGTTTTTCTGGCCTTGAAAGGAGAATGTAGTGACGGCCATAGAAACGAAACCATGGAGATAGAAGGTTGAAGGGAACTCTTAGAGGACGCCATGTGGAACTCACCATCCACTGTCCAAAGAGACGGGGGATTTTGCAATGCCTGGATTTCGTCCAAGACAGGGTCTGGGACGAAGGAATGCCTATCAAATTGCGTTTGGACACATTGAAACACAGGCATCCAACCAGGGTTGGCAGATTGGTTCCATGAGTCTACTTGAAATCTATGACTAGGGAACACAGAAATATTTCCTTGTTACCGCAAGTCTACATCAATGTCAGGTGGGAAAAAGCTGGAAAGAGATGGGGCAAGATGATCCAATTGGACTATCAAGAGGGATTCCATGATGTATATTTATATAATATGATATGTATATAATTACATATCATATATACAAAATTACAGATATCATATATACACATGATTATACATAATTATATACACTATTATATACATAATTATATACATAATTATATACATAATTATATACATAATTATATACATAGTTATATACATAATTATATAATTATATACATAATTATATACATAATTATATACATACATAATTATATACATAATTATATACATAATTATATACATAATTATATACATACATAATTATATACATAATTATATACATAATTATATAAATAATTACATACATAATTATATACATAATTATATACATAACTATACATATGATTATATATATATCCCATATATAGACATCACATCCTCGTGTTGCAGATTGCGAAGATGAGATGTTGTCAAAAATCCGGGTTGGATCCCAGGTTCTTTGGGTGTTCGGGTTTGGAAACCCCGGGACCATGAAACCATAGCATTCCTTCCAGGTCTACCGTGGCAAGTACAAGTGAGGCGAAGCAGTTTTCCACCTCGAACACAAAAAAGCGCGAACGAATGCAGTCGGCGACGATTGGAGATATTTCTGGAAACCTGGTAAATCACAAGCGTTCCAACCCAGCATTTGTAAACCAGCCAAATGGTGGCCGACCAGTTTCCTAGTAAGGTTCATTCGGAAGGCGTGAAACGACGAAGATATGATCAGTCCGTGTTTCCGTGGAACAACAAAATATATGTAATTATTCAATCTATATTATTTACAGTGTATAGTAGAAATTAATATATGTACACATAGGTATACATATGTATATGTATATTTATACATATACATATACAAATATACATATACAAATATGTGTACACACATATGAAATACACATATACACACGTGTTTTCGCGGACGCTGACCCGAGTATCTCCCTGCAGCCTTTGGTTTCTGCCCGCGGTGGTCCGGGAAAGCTTCGGACCCGGCGAAAAAGATCGTAGGGGACCACAGGGACCGAGGGTTGGAGACGGGTGCAGAGTGGCATACTTTTCAACGTTTGCGGGTTTGCAATGGATGTTTCATGATGTTTTGAATCTCCGACGTTACTACACACACACACATATATATATATACATGCACACACATGCATATACAGTATTTTGGATGTTTTGAATCTACACGTACATGTTTTTTTTTTTTTTCTGAGGATACTGTAAGGCAAGCGTATGGCAGGCATATATGCACATGCGCACATGCCTACATGGACACGCCATCCCGGCTCCTGAGGCGCCAGCCCGGGCAGGGCAGCAAGCGGCGGCAACTTTCAACACATGGACCATCTAGGGAGATATAGAATACACACAGACATGTGTATATATAATATATATATATAATACATATATATATATATGGTGTATGTATATATATATATATAGACAATACATAAAGATTGTCTATATATATATAAATACACATGTATATAATAATCCAACTTAATGGAGGAGCACTTAGATATCGGAAGGTCATCCATTTGTAATGATGCCAGCTGAGTGACATACTTTCAGCTCAGCCATTAGGTGTGAAAATTTAAAGTCAGAAAAAACTACATGATGGGCAATGTGACCATAAAGCCATAAATCGCAGGACTTTTTGTGGGTTGTTTAGAATTTCATCCGGCCCATGTCGTAGCTGCCCAAAGCAGGTGGGGGATGGAGGATGCCGGGAGGACCTCTGGTTTTTTTTGGGCTCCAAAATCATTGACACCCCAAAGTTCATAGAAATATATAGGATGCATTTATTTGATTTGCGTGGGTCCATTTAGTCCATGGAATCTATTATTGTATTGAATTTCCAACCTTTGATCATGCACCATAGGGACCTCCTGTCCCATCAGACCCAGTTGGATGGTTAATTTCGCTGAGGCTGCTTCCATCCAGAAATCATTGGACATTCACCACACATTTGGATTACAAATGGTCCCTCAACAGCCTTTATACATTCCATCAGGTGGCTGATTTTTGTTGCGCCCCCCGAAGAAACTGAGGGATCCATTGGATCTGTGATCCCCGAGCCGACTTCAGGCCATGAAGTCTCACGAAGCGACCACCGCGGCCCGGGCGGGTTTCAGATGGAAAAGGGGGGTGTTCAGAAAACCAATCATACGAGTGACATGGTGAGGATGGAATGGGATCTATAACCAGCAAGATCATTTTTTGTCAAGAAAAAACGGATACTCCTGAAAAAATGGCCAGTCTACAGGTGAAAATAATGATCATGCATGAGATTTTGAGCTATGGAATTTTCACACAAACCCAGCTGTCAAAGTTGGATTGTGCCCATTGGCAGGACAAGGGTGGATAGCAAGTATACAATGGGAATCATGGATCCGACAAGATTTTAGTGGCCAAAAAATGGATCGGTGGGTGTACCAGTGGATAGTATACAGCTAGCAAAACGTGGATTAGGCAGGCAGCCTAAAAACGGAGTACAGAAGGTCACATTTGTTTGAACTTGTGTGTGGTTTCAAATAAAATATTTCCTGCTTCCATATCTATTTGGAAACATGATCTTAAAATGATCCTAGGTAACACATGGCTTTGGGATTGGTGTTCCCCTTGAAAAGGTTAACCAATCCAGTTCTTTTCGATATGACAATTCCTGAGTACTGTAGGTGTATGTCCCTCCAAGCACAACTCTGGCACTCTTTCAAAAATTCGCAGGCCTTCCAAGGTACTCCGGTTTTTCGTGCAACCTGAAAGGCACCCATTCTACCTAAGTACAATCATACCATGCAGACTGCGCGCCCGCAAAATTACCTGCCTCCCAATTGAGCATTTTGTCATCTCAAGGACAGATTCCAGCAAACATGCAGGAATGGCGCAAGAATCACCAGCCCTATCAAGAATTGGTTTAGTCGCCCCAAAACCCAAAGATGAATGCTTTAATTATGTTTGGAGTCTTATGCTTTTGTTTGACATCCCAATTTATTCAATTATGATCAGAATTGCCAAATAAGCCATTATTTGTTTGGCATAATTGGTTCAAAATGATCAGAATTGCCAAATTTCTGGGTCCCTTGGTACCTCGCGTTCCGAGATTCGCAGGTGAACTCGGGGCGACCTTGGTCCTCGCGCAGGCCGCCTGAGGATCAAGACAGTAAGATGCGACAACTATGAACAGAAAGTGAAGTTATGGGTGGTTACAGCCCATTTTCATCCATTTTCAGCTTACTGGTGCGTTTTACGCAGGGAATGTTCGGGAATGATCCCAGTCATCACTAATAATCATCCCAGCAACCCCCAGTCCCATCCATTCCCTACGTAAAACGCACGGTGGCATTTGCGTTGGACACGAGTGGAATCGGAGCGAAATCGAGCTTGATCCATGCCAGGGCTCGAATCTTTTTGTCCATGCCTGGGACCATGAGACAAGATCCATAGCATCTGGATCTGACAGCAATATGCTTACTGGTGCGTTTAACGTAGGGAATGGAGACTGGGGGTTGCTGGGATGATTATTGTGATGACTGGGATCATTCCCTAAAATTCCCTGCGTAAAACGCACCAGTAAGTATGTTCCCAAGGTGAAAGTTTCAGTTACAGCGATACCACTCGGGCAAGGTCTGGCCTGTTATCACCTAGCCAAAACGCTTGCCGCAACCGTTGACGTCGCCGCTTCAACAGGCCATCTCAACCTGAATCTGAACGCACCCCAACACCTGCTCGGGTTGCCCAGAGCTGTGTCAGTTTCTACCATGAACTAACCTCTGGTAATTTAACATAGCTATCAAAAACCAACATCTTTGATTGGAAAATAATTAAACCGATAAACATGATTTTTCATCCATTTTCCATAGCCATGTTAGTTGATTGGAGGGTAACCTCTGGAAAAAAAGCATTATACTTGGCTGATCATCTTACTTAGTAAGTGGTTAAGAACCCTGGCTAGTAAGTTTTCAATTCGTGGGCTATCCACGGTTATTCCCATTTATAAATGGATGAACTAACTCTCGATTAATTATATTAATTATCCCATTAAGTCACCATTAAATCCCATTAAAAATCAATGAACTAACTCCAGTTATTAACCACATACGATTTGTGAGATGATTCTCCAAGTAGCCATGGCCACATGGCTCGAACGGCAGCGTTAGTTGAGGTGACCCGACCTGGCTCTGCGTTGTGACTTTGGCAGTGTGTTGGGCGTGGGTTGCAGGATGGTGCACTGAACTTGGGCTTAAAAAATTGCAGGCATTCCAGTTACACCATGAATTCCTGTACTAGGCAATAGGTGATACATGGTGATACTGTTACAATAACAGTTATTTTCTATCGTTGTAATCATAAGTTGATAGGTAAGAAGTTGTACGTACGTCAGCAAGTTTAATCATTAATCCTCAGTCATACAAGTTTTAATATTCTGATAAGTTACCACTCAAATTCAAGCCACAAAAAAACAAGTATCGCCATGACAAGATTACTAGTTACAATATGTTACAATCATTTTCATAGGTAAACTTGCCATTTGTAAGGAATGATGTTGACTGGCAATGGAATCACCCTACAAAAATCACTGGTGATTTGGACTTTTTTTTCACATGAATTCCCCAGCTCCCCAAACGCTCCCAGCTTCGATCATTTTCCGTTCGAAAAATGTGGTATCTGGCCATGGCAGACTTACCAGTTAAAGTTACCAGTTAAAGGCATCATGTCCATCCAGATTTTTTTATTATGTCAGAGTTTGTCACTTAAAGTCCTACACTTACTAAAGGTAATGACATATTATCTATCATAGATATTAGGTATCGGATAGATTGTCAGATAATAATTGACCTAATTTTTCAATCAGTGTTGATCTGAATATTAAGTAGTCAATTGTTATTGATGACAATCATTTACTCTTGCTGATATTACCCTAATAGTTACGTATATTATATTATATTGTAGATCTAATAACAACAATATCTCTCATGACATCAATTCAATCACTTTGGAATAGTTCCATAAATCACCAGATGATAGATTCACTATGTTACATGTTATCTCACTATATATTATAAAGATCAATCAGTTTCAACGTCTTTTTCACAGCAACCTGAACAAGGCCTTGGACCTCCAATACCACCCCAGATCCGTTCCTTGGCGGGATTGTTGGGGGCAATATACAACACAAGCAGCACTGGATGTATGCAGGGGTACGTCAAGCAAGGGTCCCAAGTTTAGCCTGACACACACCAGGTCCACTCCGCGCTTGGGTTCGCCCCTGCTGCGCGGATGCTCAGAGAGATGGACCCTGGTGCTTTATTTTTTGTTGTATGAATCCACCGCAAACTACAAGACAGGACCGACCCGCATTTGGAAGGGGGGTCTATCTCAGGGTGAGGGACCTGAGGATTTGGATTTCTATCATTCTCGGAAGGGGACGACGATTCTTGTGTCCCCACCTTCTCCCCCAAAATGCCGCCACAATCATCTGGATTTGCTGCAAAATCCCCAGTTCAGCCCCAGTGAATGCCAGAAACGTTTCGCTTCGATGGTGTTTCTTCATAGCTTCAGGGTCTTTCTTCCCCTTCCCAGGTACGGAACTGTGGGAGTTCATTCAGGTGTTCCCCCAGATCTGGTCCTGCCATCCGATGGGCAACAAGTCCGGGGCACCTGGTGGGGATGATCCTTCAACATCCATGCTGGTGGAATTTCTGATTTTGCTGGTGGAATTCCCTTTGCTAAATGATACCCTCTGGTAAACGTTTACATAACTATGGAAAATCACCATTTTCAATGGGCAAATCCACTATAAATGGCCATTTTCAATAGCTACGTTAAATTACCAGAGGGTAGTTTTTCATTACATGTCTTGCTGGTCGAATTCTCCCCTCCGCCGGAGTTGATAACCACAGTTCAGGCACCACTCAGCCACCCATCAGCCACACCGCCCAGTCTGGTGCCCTTCGCTTGAACGGAGGGGTCTTCCGCTGTCTGCGTATGGTGATCCCAGCGGTCGCTGTTTTTGGATCATCCAATTTGGGGCTCCTTTTGGGTTTTTATGTGAGTGGTTAGCACCCTCAACGAGGAAGCATAAGGAATAAGATGAGTATTTGGCACAATGCCACCTTTCTTGAATGGGTTCTTCAGCAAAAAGACTTGATGTAAATGGGTGTTCCCCAGCAGCAGTCGCCATCGAAAGCCTTCCACGAATTGTGATTCCAGGATTCCAGGTTGCAGGGCTCCAGATTGTGGGAGGTGCCCCCAAAATGCAAAAGATTGGATGGCTTATATAGCGATCACAAAAATGACCAGTCTACCTGTGGGTCTTGGATTCGGCATCTGCATTATTCTCTTGTTTCATGGGCATATCATCCGAACATGGAAGCACAATAGCAGCTATGGCATGCCCGTTCATCAAAGCTGTTCGCCACGCGGTGATGAACCTGCCGGAGCTTGAGCCATTTCTGGTCATTGGGGATGTTATTCATAGGACGTCCCCAGAGATGTCCCCTGAGAAATCTGTCATGCCCGAGGTCCCGATTCGGCGCGCTTCCCGAAGGAGGACTTTCTGAAGGAGGAAATCGATGGCCGGCCCTCCACGGCCCCAGCCACGCGAGAGGCTGCCTTGGAGCGGGGATTAGGAGATTGGGATCAACAATGAAATCTGAAAGCCTTGAAACTGACACGTCTTTTGTCATTTCCAAGCCCCCCATCATCTCGTGACATACCATCCACATACAATCCACATACCATCCACATACCATCCGCATACCATCCACATACCATCCACATTCTTCCATGGAAAAGAATAATTACATAAAATTTTACTATATTTCCATCAGGAAAGCTTGGATTTTCCACCTCCATGCGAACTGTGCCCGGGAGGCTGCAGGACCCGTGCCGTTTCCGCACGGACCACCCCCAGGACATGAGCTGTCGTTGCCACCCGAGGCAACTTCTGCATAATTTTCGGTGAACATTGGGGGAAGAAAACCCAGATGGCTGGTGATTTTTTGGTATTGAGCCATCCGTTTTCGGGTGTTCAACAGACTTGGGTCATGCTGGGTCAATTTTGGTGCATGGTGAGTCTTATGGCTTGTATTGTAGTTAATTGATCACTTCCCCTCAATATTAAACACCCCCCGAAACCATGGCGGATTTATGGGATTTACATATAGGGACCATGGAACGGGGGTGTTTAACATTGGGAAGGAATGGTCTCGGAGATATTTTCTGGCTCCAAACTGGCCAACTCTCTGTTTTTGGTCACCTCTAAATGACTTCAGTTAGGTCATGACCCAAGCCATCTCCAGCTGGGCTAGGCCGGTTGGTCCAAGCCCCATGAGTAGTCCAGGTATTGCACCGCGGGTTGTATGGCCTGTCGTCAGCGTTCGCAGGACATGGCCCTCCTCAGTTTGGAAGGGATGTGCGCCCCGCGGGGAAGGGGTTGGATGACTTGCACCAAATGGAAGTCAAGGTAGATTCGGTGGTAAAGCTTCGTTTCAAACTGCTGTTTCAATCCATCTCCATCGATTTCCATTTAAGTTTCAAGACCGTTTCAATCTATTTCAATCTATTTCAATCCATTTCAATCCATTTCAATCTATTTCAATCTATTTCAATCCATTTCAATCTATTTCAATCTATCTTAGATATCCCAAAAATAGACCTCCCATCGTCCCATCCATGGGTGGTATCCCCCGCTACCATAGCGCGCAGGTCCGTGCCGAGGAAGACCGGCCGAGCACGGCTCCAGCCACCGGGGCTTCCGCACGGGCGACAAAGGTGAACAAGAGGCCCCCTGTGCTGAATGGAGGGAGCCTGAGGGAGCAGTGAGCTGAGGGGCTAGGTATCCAGATTCTCTGATTGAATGAGGAGCTGGGGAGCTACAATCAGAGTTTCCCAACGATACGATTCAGATGATTATACTAGCACATATTCTCAAACAGAGCAATCAATATGTTTGTCAACTAACAGTACAGGAATGTCATCAGTTGGGGAAGTGACCCTTCCCACGGTCGTTATTAAACAGCCCCCCAGAGTCCCCATGGTGGATGTAGGGGATTGAACAGCATAGGAACCATGGCGACATATCATGTACGTATGCAAATGGCTTTATCGGAGTTCCCCAATTTTGTATCACTGTCAAAGGCTTTGAAGACTGGGTTTCGTTTTTCTGCAGGATACAATTTCACGCAATGCCGATTTCGCCCGTCTGAAACGGGGCATGGCATTGTTTTTTTGTGGGTCAATCACTTTTCCCAAAAAGAAGGGTGGTGAATGGCGGTGAATGGCGGTGAATGGATGTTCATTTCTGCTTGGGCCACAGTCAGATATCTGTAGTTTCCAGTTTTTCGATTTCCTGCGCCGGGAGCGGCCTTGCCAGGAATTTCTCTGAATCTCAGGAAGCCGAGTTTGAAGGCCAGGAAAGGTGGCAAAGGTGGCGGTGAAAAAGCGATACTTTCCTGATTTTCTTTGGGGAATCATTCGGAATGACCAGGTTCGGGGATGGGGTTAGTAAACTGGGCACGAAAAAATGATGGGTCAAACATGGTTGACACTGAAAAACCATGGATGGTGAATGCAAACCATCAGCGAGAGAAACTTCAACGAATTCCATCTAATTCCCAAATCCTGCCAATCTTAGTGCCTACCCCTTGGAAGTGCGGAGTTCCGTACTTCCTTTTGGAACAGAATGCTGAGTCTACAAAGCGATGTTGGGACATAAAAACCAACCAGGGTAATATGCATATTCTAATACACACCCATGGACATCTTTGATGGGATCAGCCTCCACCTGCAGTGTTTTTCAAGCCCCCCGGCAAGAATCTCAGATGGGTTCGTCATCATTTTCCCATGAATGACATGGCATTTGGTCCAGCTTCGTCCTTCATTTGCAGGCATATCATCCCATGTAATTCCATCTAATGCCACATATTCGCATATAATCCCCGTTGCTTATAGAATCTCATTGCTATCCCCATCTCAGCTTTCGGCACGTCCTGCCAAGGTGTCTTGGAAGGTGATGAAGAGCAGGTCTGAAATGGGGGTAGAAGCATCAACAAAGTGGGGAAACTAACCATTCTAAACGGTGTATACAGTGGGTGTTTGTCTGGAAAATGATCATTTTCCACATTTTTTTTCAGCAAATTCGGGTGTGTACATACCCATTTGGGTATGGATCAATACCTATGAAAATAGCATTTTTAGGGGGTTATTCACATCCATAAATCCCAGCTATTTTGATGTGAACTACAGGGGTACCAGGGTTTTGACCCATTCCATGGGATGATCGCAGTTTCGCAGGATGGTATCACCACCTTCTCGTTGGGGTGCTCATTTGGCTGCCTGGGGGTTTAAGCAACGAAAAAATGGAATGGAAGGGGACACCATACAGAAAGTGTATATATATATATATAATATGTATGATATATATATTTATAATAGGTATATATATATATTTATAATATGTATAGTATATATATATCCTTTTGTATAAGTTTTTGGATGGGGAAACTGTTGAGGTAAACCTTTTGTTTTTTTTGACTTTTTGACAGTTCTTGGAAATGACCTGGGTCAGGTCTGTCGCTGGTTGAATTCAATGACCAAAATGAATAGTTCGAGGTGCCAGGGTACCCCGTAATTCTCCCCAACCCAGTGGTCATCGTATACTAGTGATATACCCCATGATCAGACCCCCAAAGGCAAATGTGTCAGGAAGGGTCCAAAAAAAAAGCCCTGGAAGGGACCCTACTGGATGCAAGGCAAATCGAAGAGGACGATGTCCTGACCTCGGCGAGTTCGCTATGGGTAGCCGTATGGAGGTTTTCCGAAATGGAGGTACCCCATAAAACGATGGTTTATGATTGGAAATCCTATCAAAATGGATGATTTGGGGGTACCTATACTTTAGGAAACCTCCAGATTCTGTAGGAAAGGGGGAACCAAGCAGCTACTAAGAGTTTCACGATCATAGTTTCTTTTCCTCGCGTCAAGCTCAGTTGAATAAATCCTGGTTGATTGATTTGGAGCGCACCAAAGAAGATGGCGATAATCCGCGACGAAATTTGTATCTCCCCAGACACACAGCCCAGCGGTTTGTTCATCCAGGGTTGACATCATTCACCATGATTACCACCTCCAGTCTTTTTGCCAGGGCCCAAAAAAGGTCGGTTGAAGCATAGCCAGAGGTTATCTCGAAAATTTGAAACTCATTTTATCCCATGGTCTATCATCATCATTTTCCCTCTTGTCATTTACGTAAAAGGCAATAAATTTTTGTGACTTTCCCGCTTGGACTCATACCCCCTCTGAATTGGGGAATGGACGAAATGTTTTGATGTGAACACCATTGCTTGAATACATACCCTCTGGTAATTTAACGTAGCTATTGAAAATGGCCATTAATAGTGGATTTTCCCATTAAGAATGGTGTTTTTCCATAGCCATGTTAGTTTACCAGAGGGTAGGCATTTGACTGTGCTTCAAACCTCACGTGTGGTAAAGGATGATCTCCCCAGGGGCCAGTGGCGTACCGCCAACAAGTGGGGGACCTAAAATTCACCGGTGTTTTTGGGTCCTCGCGAGTGCGCCCCAGTTTCTTTTTGGGCTGGTTGAAAGAAGCCACTGAAGAATATTGATTCGAGTTCATTTTGACTTAGTTTGAGTTGATTCGAGTTCATATGAGTTGATTTGGGGGAAATTCCAAGAAATGTCACCCTCCTTTTCAATGAGAAACGCATCACTCTCCTTGATTCTGAGGTTCCGTCGAAGGCCTTCAGGCCGGGATGAGTGTTGAACGCCATAAACCATTAGGGCAATTTACAGTATTTTATGATGATTTAATTGAGAAATATGCGAAGCGCACTGAGAACGCGTATCGGTTTGTGTGAATATAGGGTCGCCCAAAAATCCTTAGATTTTTAATGAATTTTCCTGCTGAATCATCATTTTTCCCTTATGAAATTGCCATTGGGGTCATCCACAGCCATCCCATATTCACTTTGTTGGTTAATTTGTTAAATCTCATTCAACCCTAGTAGCCTAGTAAATCTCATATAAATTAATATGAAATCATGTAAAATCCGCTTAAAGTCCCATTGAATCACCATAGAATCATCTAAACATCCCCATAGAATCCCTTAAACTCACCACAAAGCCGCTGGCAGGAACCTCTCCTTTGAAAAGATGGCTTCCAGCCCGATGGCTGTGGCACTGCGAAGGGTGGGCTCCGAATGTCGCGCGAGAGTTCTGGTAGTTTCAGGGATGAAATCGGGCCGAACAACTCAAACACTTCGGCCAACTGCTGGGGTTGAACGCAGCAAATGACGATTGGGCGAAAACAGATGGACAAAATAACGGAAAAATATGGTGAACATATGGGAAAGTACGGAAAAATATGGGAGCCTATGATTTAACTCGTTATTTTCCAACTTTAACCCAACTTTGGGGCGCAGAAAGCAGTACCTCAACGTAGCTGGTTGGCAAATGGGCACGTTGTCTCGTCCACTCCAAGGGGTTGTTTTCTTCTGTTTCTGAGGCCAAGTCTTCTGGAATCCTTGGACACCAATTGTTTGTTTCTCGAACTTGGTTACTAACGGTTACACCCCATCGACTAGGACGTCATGAGTTGGGCAATAAAAAAAACATATATTGAGACAAACAGATTGAAACATCTTTGATCATATGGTAAACCCATGTAAACCCAATTTCATAAACCATCTCCAAGTCATCAGCATTTTAATGCCGTGGTATAAACACCATCCCCTCTTATTGGATAGCCAGTTGCCAGGTGCCCTGGCGCCCGGAGCTCTTCTTGGCCTTGAAGAAGGAGGCCCATTTCGACGTGATGACGCAGTCAAACTGCTAGCTTGAACGGAAGCAGTTCGTTGGGAAGTGCTTAACCGAACAACTAGAGATTATAGCTAAAGATAGCTAAACAATGCACAACTTTGAATGTAGACAGTATATATATATAGATATACACTCTATATATATATATACATACTGTATATTTTTAGACATATATACATACAAATAAGAACTAAGAAATATACTGTCATTACTTCAGGGGAAATCTTGGATATATTTTCTCACAGAAATATCTGGCTCCTCGCCAGGCCTTAGACGCGCGCGAAGATCCTATGCTTCGGACTCTGATGCAGCGTCTGGTGCAGTTTTCGACCCGCAAGGTGCGCATGACACGGTGACCTTAGGAACTGTGGCTTCAAATTAGATCAACTCTGGGAATTCTTGGGATTCAATTTTCAGCAAAAACCTCAGGTTGGATGGTGGCCTTATGGGTTTTTTTCAACTGAGGTGCCCTGGAATCTATGATGGAACCCTCCAGGATGCCCCAACCGAGTCATCGCCGATGGTCCAATTGCCAGGCCATTGCTCAGGAGTCCTACTTCGTCTATGCCACTTCAGCTGGGGCCTGGGAAAGTCGAGAAAACTCAGGGGTTGGCTTACCCTTTGGTAAACTAACACAACTATTGAAAATTGCCATTTATAGTTGATTTACCCATTAAAAATGGTGATTTTCAATAGCTATGTTAAATTACCAGAGGGTATAGTTTCAAGGGGGGAATGTAAACGTGAGCTAGGATGCGAACATCATTCTTCAGCTAGCCTCCATTCGACTTGGTGGCCAGTGAGCAAGGGGCGTCACACACACACACAAAAAAAATTGACTCCAAAATGGAAGCTTCACAGATCAAACTATGTGGGTAAGAATGACTACCAGTGACTACCCACGACAAGAATCTATGGCAAACGTAAGACCCAGGAATGATCATGAAAATGGCTAGGGCTCAAATTTCTTGACCTTACAACACTTTGGGGTTCAGGTTTCAGGCTTGTTAGACCGTTAGATGTTGGAAACCAGTCCAAAACCATCGGTCCGCCGAGGGGAAGGAGGACATTGGAGAGCAGGTCACTTTGTGGTGCCTTGGCGCTTTTCCGGGGACTGATCCAACCATCCCCAGATCCAGGGCAATCTTCATGACTGTCAACTTCAGAGTCAGGAATCTTCCAGAAGATTTATCTACCATGTAAAAAAGGGAAGCTTGAAGATTCTGGAAGATTCTGTGAATGACCCCAGAGTTCAAAACGGACCACGTTTGTGAGTGTCCCCAACATTTCTGAGCTCTACATGTAATTGGATAATGTTGCGACCTGTGACCTCACCTTTCCTTAGGCCTTAGCTCAGGTTGGTGAAGTATCACAGTTCATCCAGGATGTAGCCGTGAGTCACCCGTCGCCCAAGTTCAGCTCAACTGAGGCCTCACGTTGGACGCTGCGATGTGCGGTGGCACCTTGGTGTGGTTGGTGGGGTCAACCGGTGGTTGGTGGGGTCAATCATCCTTAGATTTCATGAGAAAAAAACATGTGATTTAAGCCGCACAATCTGAAGCTGCAACAAACATGGTCCTGATCCAGGAAAGTTGATGGGGTCGCAGTTTCAAATCGACCATTCATGGAGAGGCTCCAATTGCTACTTGGTTGACAGGTTTCCCTTTATTATATAATTATATATAATATGGAGGTTTCCTGAAATAGGGGTACCCCGGAATTTGCCCTTATAAACCAACCATTTTGGGGATCCCACATTTATGGAAGCCCTCATATACACATATATATATATATCCCAATAACCTTGGTAGTATAACTCCCAAGGACCAATCAAGCAGGGTATTTTATACTGGCGGCCATTGCTGAGGTATGGTGATACCAGACCACGGGCTTCCTTTGACATGAAGCCCTCGGTGAAGCAGGCGGAGCGTTGAGATGACCGGTGAAATTCTGCCCCCCCCCGAACTGGAGATGACTAGTCATAGCTGTTGAATTTTGAAGATCCCCACATTGATATACATTTATATACATTTAAATACATTTATGACATTTAATTGGATAGTTGTTGAATCATGTGCTAAGCCTACAGCCCAATTTCATAATCCATCCCCAAGTCAGCATTTGATGGGTGCTAGGTTTACCATCCCTTCTCCGCCATCTTGCGAGGCGAGCAAAGATGCTGTAGTCTCGAGTCATTCAGTGCTGGACACTTTGATGCACCTGAAATCTGCCGGGGCCCAAGGGGCTACGGGCAACGTCCGCGAATCGGAGCCAAACTGAGAGTTTCCCAGTTTGCGAAAAGTTTGCGGAGTGGCTAGACAACTTTCCAACTTACTCCCAGGATGTTGTTTTTTGGGTGAGTGAAACATTGATAAGTGATGAGTGATAGGGGAAAATCACAGGATCATCCCATTCGCCATGGCAGCAACTAGCAACTTCAAGGATCGTCCAACGAATCACAGCAAGAGAAATCATGGGAAGTTTTTATGTTTTTTTGTTCTGATACCCTCTGGTAAACTAACGTAGCTATAGAAAATCACAATTTTTAATGGGAAAACTCACTATAAATGGTCATTTTCAATAGTTACGTTAAATTACCAGAGGGTATATTTACCAAGGACTCTGTGATGACTTGTGACATCTGACATCTTGGCAGACCATGTTTTCACCGGGGCTTGGTTCCAAGTCCTGCCAGGTCTGCCCAGATCATCCGGTGGTGTTAATCGCTGAAGTCATTGACTTTGATGGCAATGGAGGTGCAACAAACGAAGATTGAGCTCATGGAGTCCCCGCATTTCTAGCGGTTCCCAAAAAAGGGCTTCTTGATCCTTATTGATTTTAAAATGACTTTAAGAAATGCGCATTATAGATCACTATGGATTCACTAATAATAGTGACTATGGCTTCTACAGTCACCCTAAAAAGTCGTTTGCAAGTTTGCTAGTGGAGATATCCACACTCAAAATTGCCCAAATCCGTGGTTCCCACATATCCAGCTCCACAGCCAGACGTGGACCAGCGAAATGCCTGCAGCATCATGCCCGATGATCTGCTGGGGACCGAGCTGCCTTGTGGACAACTGGTGATCTGGTGACCTTTTTACCCTTCCAGTCAGCCAACATGGAACTGTGGCCAACCCAATATATTAATGAACCATCCCCCTGGGCATCTAACATCAGGTTTGCTACATTAATCTACCATAATCTACCTTACTAGGTCACCCCATTGTTGAAAGGCTGAATTGCTTGATACCCACAGATTTGGGTCATGACCTTCGTCGGAAATCACGTGGATCGTCATATCACATTTAAAACAAAAGATGCTTAGGATCCCAAGAAAAAATGCCACAGGTTCCAAATAATTAGCTCCATCATGTTCTATCTCTGTTTATGTAAGTCGTGAAAAACCATCCCAACATAAATTCTGTTGGTTGACTGAAGTCAATTTTAGATCAAAACTTCGAGCTCTTGAATTTCAGGTTGAACTCATCTGAGTCGATTCTGGATACATATATATGTATATATATAATATATATATATTCTTTTTTTTTTTTTTAAAGACTTATATAATTGTTGTTATCATTAGTATTTTTTCTGTGAGTTCTATATTAAATAAGTAGTTCTACCACATTTTTTTGGTTTAAGTTGGATACTTGGATACCACAATTTCTACGTCACTAAATATCTATCTATCCATCCATCCATCCATCAATCCATCAATCTATCTCTATCTATCTCTATCTATCTCTATCTATCTCTATCTATCTCCATCTATCTCTATCTATCTCTATCTATCTGTATCTATCTGTATCTATCTGTATCTATCTCTATCTATCTCTATCTATCTCTATCTATCTCTATCTATCTCTATCTATCTC
>CAMXCT020001979.1:550914-583187 GCA_947184155.2 Cladocopium goreaui
TAATCTATCTAATCTATCTAATCTATCTAATCTATCTAATCTATCTAATCTATCTAATCTATCTAATCTATCTAATCTATCGAATCTATCGTATCTATCGAATCTATCCTATCTTTCTTTCTTTCTTTCTATCTATCTATCTATCTATCTACCTATCTATCTATCTAGAGATGTGTTTATTTCTGGTTCTCAGGCTGCTCCGCAGCGACCTGGGCCGTTTCCTGGATCACATCAAACGCTCGTGCGGATGTCCGGATTTTTTTTCGGGTGGGTTGTGGTGGCAAGATCGATGGGATTGAAATAGTGATTTCATGGTGATTTAATGGTGATTTAACCTACAACAAATGGTGATTTAATGCAATTTAATGTGATTTGATGGTGATTGAAATGGGAACTTCATGGGGATTGTTAATGGGATTTAATCATCAATGAGAGGGATTTCACATGGTTTATACCACCATTGACAACGTGAAAATGGAATTGATGACAAGTGTTTGCCATGGAGAATGGGGGTGGACATAGAAGGCAAATCATCAAATTTCCAGAGGGTAAACCAGTTTCATTGCCTCGTTTGGGATCATGTGTTGTTTTGAAACCATGTTGAACCAAAGTCATGGATTTTGGAACCATGATGGCTTAATAAGCAGTCTATTCCTGGGAATATTGGCGATTTATTCGTAAATGAATCTGGGACCTGGCCATGGAAAACAATGTATATATATATATCTGTGGAATATGTCTGTTGCAATGTCAGAACCAGAGGGTGATTGAGTTTTTTTTTTGATATTTGGCCGCAATCCATGGGCATGGTGATAATGATCAATGCATCATGAATGCCTCCTGAATGCCTCCTGAATGACTGATCATAATTGATTGCCCTCATTGAGCCCATGTGAGGTGAGTAAAAGATTGGTGATTGGGCCACAGTCAGATTCCCACGCTGGCAGACTCCTGCGTACATGCATGCTGTGTGAAAGGGTGTGCGAATATGCATATCAATGCATGTGTCGCTATGTCCGAGAAGCCTTATGAATCTTATGCTGGAGCGATTCAGGATCATCATGGTCAGTTATAGTTTTTATGTCAATCGAGACCCCATAAATAGATGGTTTATAAGTTTATAATGGACAATTCCATCTATAAATAGATGATTTCCCAATCCCTTTGAGGCTTCTTAAGCCATCACTGACGGCTGTCGTCCAATGTTCACCAGGTGTCGGCAATACAACCAGGACTGGGTGGACCATGTGTGAAAAGCCATCCCAACTTGCATGTCCTGGGGAAACTGCAAAGGTGCATGGTTGGTGCATAGTTGGTGCATGGGTTGTTGTTGTTGTTGTTGTTGTTGTTGTTGTTCCCCGCCTTTTCGATAGAGGAAAACATGGGACAGAACTGAGAATGGCATTCCTTGATCCGACATGGCTTTGCATACTGACCAGTGTAAGGTTCAGAAGCGCCATTTTCAGTGGAGGGTTTCTAGACATGGGAAAGCCATCTGTCATGTGGAAAACAATGCATGGTGGGGCCAAGCATTTTGAAGAAACAGCCAACCTGTGGGTTGAGGGGGGTCTCCGGATTGGGTCCCATTGCTGGATTACACTCTCGTAGTCACATGGCTGGAAAATCCACCAGTTAGATGAGGACTGCCAGCAATGTGGAGCCCCCAAGATAGCGTTGAGTTGGGGTTCACATAACTCCAATGTCACTATGGTTTATGGAACTTATAACTATAGGATTCATGGGGTGAATCTAAACCAACTAACATAACTGGGGGGCCCCACATTGTACAAACCTCCATTTAGGGGGATTTTCCAGATCGCTGTGTTTGACTGGAGGGTATATCATGGTATATCCATATTGCTGGTTCAGCCATGCGCAGAAAGACAATCGGCCAAAGAGCCAATTGAGGGACTACATGACCGACCAGGCCGCGGATTCGGGCACGGATCAAAGCTCCGCATCCCCCAGCCATGTAGCAGCGTAGCATCGCCCCCAGGGTCCCAGAACTGGTGAGCCGATGGATGGTCGTAGGAAAAGATGGTCGTAGGTTTCGAAGTTCACTCAACATGGAGATCTTTGCCCCAGCTGGCATTCACCAAACTGACAAGACACATTATGATATATGTACGGACATAAGAAACACACACACACAGATATATACAGTATGTATCTATATATATATATACTGTATATATATATATTTGTTACATGTAATATATACTCATATACATACATGTACATCATGAATATACATATGACACATAATTGGGATTGTAGATGATGATGATGATGATGATCATCATCATCATCATCATCATCACCACTCCGACAACCTTTGGATGCTGACCCCAGCTTCACAGGCGGCTGGTTAACCAGTGCTATCCAGTTGCAGTTAATGTAGATATTGCTAGGCTAGTCTGTTCTCAACCATGCGATTTTAGAATTCTAGAGCATGCTATTTTCAGATCCATATCTTTTCTCACTAAAGATGGAGTTTTCCTTTCGTTGTCCTGCAGGTGTGTCCTTTCGTAGTACGCCTCAATGAGGCCAGCCCTCCGTCAACGGTGACCCCAAATCCACATTTTTTTCACGGATGGATCGATGTCTACCGGCGGTCCCTTCTGCCAGTTTTGGACGTGTGAAATTCTTCGATGGGAATCCTTCAAAAATTGAGATTTTGTAGGAGATTGCCTTCGCAAAGGCGAAGTAATCAGTTCAGAAGGAATCTGGCTGCTGGTTTCAAACATTTTGCATTCCCATCTCTATGTGTGTTGTCTTGTCTTTCAATTGACCGCCATGTGATTTGTGGTCCGTTTGCCCGCTTTCATGACTATCGTCATAAATCCATTGATATCCATTCATCATGTTAAATCAATATCCCTAGGTCTGAAAAGTTGTTAAACACCAACACAACAGTTTAGTCTTGGATCTGCATTTGGGCCCCCAAAAAAATTGGGCCAAGCGCGGCGCAGGTGACACTCTTCCGCGGTCCTGCGGAGCAGGGCTATCCCTTTCTGAAGGATCTGGATGCTTTCCTGGCTGCGCAGTGAAGCAAGCCATGTTGGTAAAAAATAACTGTTAGTCTACCATTGGGAAATGTTGGTATCATAAGGATTACAGTAATACACGGTATAATACAATTAAAGTAAGTGTTTGGCTTATGAACCTGAGTAAGTGGATTATAACACAGAATAACATCTTTTCTCACCGGCTAACATCTATAATTCCACTGAGCCAAGACTCAGTGACTTGACCTGTTGCCAACATGGCCCATGATCCTTGTGACTTGATCCCGTTTCAGATAACACCAGGATGATGTGGCCATAAATAACACATGGATGATGGGGCCATGTTATAACATGTAAGAGACAGCGCATAAAAAAATCTCAGCCGGGACCGATTTTTTGGTTGGTTGGTAACTTGACACTTGAAAAGGTGGACTTTTCCCATCCATGAAGAGGACAACCTGCAAGTCACCGTGCTACTGGTGGCAGTGCCGCACCAAAGAGCGGCACTGCAAAAGGCGGAGGGATGTGGGAGTGGGATTTATATGATTCATGTTCTTCATGTGATCCTGGAGAAGATAGACTCTGGCATTTTATGGAAATTTCCATAGATCATCACTAATATGGACATATCTTTGAACATTCCATGTTCTATCTTCAGGATGATGATTACTCAAAAAACTGGAAATCTGGAGTTTGATCATCAACATCATCGCGGCTAAAAACCACACACGAAAAAAACATTTCTACCCAATCCTCCCTCCCAACCCAATGATCCCCCCATGTTTACTTTATGTCATGTTCATTTTCGGGACCAACATGGGGGGGTGTATTTAGCCAGCCAACATGTGGACTTGAACCGTTAACCAAACGAGGGATCGAACCAAAGAACATGTCCGCAAAGAAATGGGTAAAAAACGCACCAAAATGTTGGGTTGAACTATGTTGAACCATTGAGAGTTCTAGAAACTCAGCAGACAAGAATGTGGGATTGAACCAGCAAAATAATGTGTATAGAACCCCAAAAGAGTGGTTTCCATTGCATCAGCCAGGCGGATGTTTTAAACCCGTCAAACATATGGGATGAAACCAGAAAGAATCTGGAGTTCTGCAGCTGAAGTGTGGATGTGCGTTTTTCAAACTGAACGAGTGCTTTCCACTGCCAAGACAGAACAGTTTGGGGGATGCCGGTAGATAATTCGGGTGTCTGGGGACTTTCAACCGTGAGTATCAAGAGTTCAAACCCTTGACCCTCTGGTCAGACTGTCTTTTCCTGCACCAGTTCCGATTCTTTTCAGCATGCGCAGTGACCAATATTTGCAGCGTGTTTGGATCAATGACACTCCTTGCTCAATGGCACTTTTGCATATCATTTTTCCACCATGTTCGTCAAAAATTCTTGGACCACCAAAAATCCGTTCCACCCTATTTTTCTCATATTTTCTATGTATTTCCATATTTTCCATATTTTTTGCACCACCATTTCTGCCTTCTAAAAAGCTCCAGAAAAGCGCTACAGTACCTACCCCCCTGCGACAACTTGACCCCCACGGCAGAGGTCTACTATCAGACCAAGCCTCCGGTGGACTGGCGAGCCTGGCTCGAATGGGGATGGAGAAAACGGGGGATTTCAGCAAGAAACATGTGGACATGATGGGGATTTCATGGGAATAACAAAGAATATATATATATATATATGTATATATATATATATGTATATATATATATGTATATATATATATACATATATGATACATATTATATATATATATCCACATATGATACATACATATTATAAATATATATATATACACACTTAATATATATATATATCTACATACGATGACAATATGATCTATGGGTCTGTCACGGTCTGTCTCAAAACAAGCAACAAAAACCATCAGTTCTGGCCGTTTTGGAAATGGTGTTTTCGATGATTCGATCCGTTGGATTTGAGGCTGATTCTCGGACAAACCTGGGGTTTTTGTAGGGGTTAGTCCCACTTAGAACTGGGCAAAAAAAAGCCACTGGGCAAAAAAAAGGGTGAACCACCAAGTACAAAAAAGGGACTGGAGGAAAAATACAGGTCCGAAAGTTGGTAGGAAGTCAGCCAACTCGTTTATTTTTTTGTGTTTTATTCTCCAAAATTTTGTGTCATATAAATTGTATATAACAGTTTGTTTTGATCCTCACTTTGGTGGAATGTCTATTATATACCAGTTGAATGCTATGATGTTGGAGCCCTCCAACTGCGCTAGGTACGAGCAGCTGGCCGAATACCAGGCCCTGGTGTCACGTGCGCCGGCTCAGCGAGATGGAGATGTTGACTTGCCTTGGCGAACTTTGGTAAATGATAGCTTTATAGCAACCGGCAAAAAGATAGAACAGTGACAAGTGATGAATACCTGATAATATCTTTTCGGGGATTTGTTTTTTCGCTTCCAGCCGTTTTGATGGAGAAACATCACAAGCAGTTTTGTCCGTAGCAATCTATACATGGCTAACTAGTTTCTTCTGCAGAAATGACGAAGTCCATATACCTCGGACCTGCAGATTTGATCCCATCTGTCGATTCTCAGATTTTCCAGGTCAATCCACCGATTTTTTTGATTTTTTTGGCGGGTGAGATGCCCACAATTTCTGACATTTGGGGATGGGTCAATACCTATTAATACCATTTTTAGGGGAATGAACATCCATTTACCAGCTATTTTGATGTTCACCAGGGGTACAAGGTTTTGACACACTGCCATTTGATGACCATTGTCCTGCGGAAATGATTGGAACCGCGGGATTTTCCCCATCTGAACCGAGGCTTCATCCAGCTGGCGCGAGCCATTGAAGATTTGTCCAAGGTGAAAACTGAGGGCCATGGCTTCCATAGATATGCGACAAATTGCCAAAGGGTATATATGCAATATCAATATATATATATATACAATAAAATAATGTAATGTAATCTAATATAATAAAATCAAATCAAATCAAATCAATAATTATATATTTTAATATTATATGATATGATATGATATAATATGATATGATATATAATATAATAATATAATATAATATAACATAATATAACATAATACAATATAATATAATATAATATCATATTGATTACATTGATTTTAATTGCAATTTCAATGTAATATAATATACTATCATATATAATACATATGATGTATATATAATGTATATATAATATGTGATAGCACATATATATATATATATATATAATGTGTATATATAATATAATGTTTGATTCATATACCATAGTCTTGTTTTCTTTCGGGGAATATCATAAGCAAGGAGAACAATATTCTGAGTATGACACAGATGTCTTTGACTTTGATAGGTTTCTTTTGCGTGGTTTCTTGTCACGATTCATGTTGCATGATTTGTGTTCTCCTCTCATTTTGTCTAATTTGTACTTCTATTTTTTAAAATCTGATTGGTAGTTGTTTCCCTGACAAGTGTTATGACTCAGTTTCGCTACATAGTAGAAGGAGTATTACCCTCCGGTAATCCAGCATGGCTTGCTGGACAATCACCCATTTATTGATGATCTTCCTTTCGTTCGGGGATTTTCCAGCTAGCCACGCTTGATTACCAACGGGTATCCCAGTTTATGGTGGTTTTTCAAGCGTGGTAACCTACGCTTCAGGCCAGCCCAGATCACAAGGCTATGGTGGTGATGCCAATGCCAGGCGAGGGAAGGAGACAATGGAAGGGGATGGGGATGGGTGTCAGTCAACCATTTTTTGGGACCTGTTACCCTCTGGTAAACTAACATAACTATGGAAAATCACAATTTTTAATGAGAAAATCCACTATAAATGGTCATTTTCAATAGTTACGTTAAATTACCAGAGGGTACTAGACTGGGGGAAGTCACAAAAACGAAGTAGCGGGATATGGTTCCCTGAAGTTGAAGTCCCGTCGTCCTCGATGTTGGGCTGCGACCAAGCTGCCGAGGCTGCTCCTCCAATGTCCAGCAGCCCATTGATGCAGTGGCCAACTGCTTGAAGTGAAGCACTTAGGTCTCAAGGGCTTGGGAACTGGTGAACGTGGATTGATTCATGGGGTCCTTGTATCACTTTCCACTTTCTTTTTTTTAATTGGTGAAATTAGCATCCTGTAAACATAGATGTGGATCATGACCCATGAAAGCAGATGATTTGCCTATACTACTATATGACTATACGTATATATATATATATACATGGAGGTATCCTAAAATGAGGGTATCCCCAGATCATCAATTTTATTTTCGGATTTTCAATGAAATAAAGAATCCAGCTATTGGGGTAGCATGAGTTAGGAAATCCCAGAAATCAGCTCACTCCAAATGGTGCCCAAGGGATATCCTTACCACTGGCCAACACCACCTTTTTTGGATCGCAATTTTCAGTCAGCCTTTTGACATTGTTGGATCAAAAGTCTTGTACCCTGAGATCCAAGTATGATCAAAATGGTCCATTCGTTGGGCAATGTTGGGATGCGAATAGCAATTCAGTATTTGTATCAATTGACAATTGAAAATGGATATAATTGGGGTATATTATAAATTATAAATATATAATTCTACTTGGATATATTTCAATTTGGGCATGTCTTGGGATTGACCCCATCAAATCACTGGGCTGAGGCATTGGAAACACAATTACAGCCATCTGCTGGAAGCCTTACACATTTGCTGCAGGCAGGGATGGGGCCGGTAGCTGGTGCCTTTTTTTTTGTTGTTGTCGTTGTTTGCAACAACATCATCAAGCTCTTCAAAAGATCGCAGTCAAAATGACTCTGAGCCATTAAATTCCAGCCGCATTTCCAGCCAGTTGTGCTCGCCATGGCATTTCAACGGTTTCTCCAGCTATGTTTTTCACCTTCATGACTTGGTCATGGCTGGTAGGTATTACTTGCAAACTGCAATGTCAACCCAGGATTACTACCCCCTCCAATTTAGCACCGAGTCCCATTTATAATATAATTGGAATGATGGTAACGAATCACGAATAGACTGGGGGTTTGTTCATCCTGGGTTGACATTTCACAAGAACCGATTTGGGTGTTTGTACTTGCCAGCAAACCACGGCAAATTTCTGAGTGCCATGTTGATCCTGAGACTCAAACCTAGTCAAAATGAAGGTCACTTCAATAGCAGCTACCCTCTGGTAATTTAACCTATTGAAAATGGTCATTTTTAATGGGAAAATTCACTATAAATGGCCATTTTCAATAGCTACGTTAAATTACCAGAGGGTATCTTCAATAGCTTTAAGAATGCTTCAAGGATCAAGATCTTTTGATTGGCACTTCTTCCGAGGAACCGACGTGGTCCAGACAATGTTTTGACTGGTGTGGCACCTCAGAGTTGGAGGTGAGTGGTTAGGAGGGGGCAAGGCAGAGCTAGGGCTATTCGGCGATTCGTATTTTCTGTGAAATGGGGAGGCAGTTGGAGCTACAATTATTCGAGGTTCCCAACCACATGATAGTGATGGTGCATGATATGAGAATTCTTGAGAACGCTCACCGTGGCAGCCTGGAATTTGTTTGAGAAAAACCAAAACAGATCTAGTTTTTGCATTGACTGGCCGGATGCAAGAAAGTCTGTTGGCTGGATCGAAATAGGGGGAGCAGCACCCTGCCTGTTTTGGCAACAGATCCATTCACCAGGACACTTGATTGATGTTGCTTGGTATAAATAACTCTTCTAGAGTTTCAACACTTCAAGGTCCAAAGAGGAATATAAAACCTTTCTGGCTCTGTCTGAAAACAGGGGATACCCTAGAGTAGCAATATTCTGCATATAAATTTAGAAGGGTAAAGTATGAGGATGAGAACACATTTCTTTCGGCGTTCCATATTCTGTGACAACCCTTCAGATGAGTGTTGCTGAAAATTTGGGCACCGGACCACTGCTCTACCAATTTTTTACATGATCAAATTTTGATGATATGTGGTGGGTCCCCTAGGTGTCCATATTTTGGGAACCTTCAAATGCCATGGTTAATCTTTACATAGCCATGAACAAATTATGCTAAACAATGCAGTACATCCTATTCTCAAATACACCAAGAAACACACTATACTGGAATACATAATATCCCATGATATTTTGGCATGTGTTTCTTGGTGTATTTTGCTGGTGAAGTCATGCCAATATCCCATGCCATCCTCAATGGTTGATGGTCAAATCATTGTTTTTTCATATGGACATCCCAAGTGTTTGTTGGTGAAATCTCAGTTTGTTTATCATTAAATCACAAAGAAACATCATGTTTCATAGTTAAATCCCAATAAATGACTACATTTCATTGGTGAAAAACCCGAAAAAAACAACACATACCTTTTTCCATACGAATTAGTAGTGAATTCCTTATCTAAAAATCATGAACTCCACATTTTTCATGGTGAAATCCCTGCGACATCTGCCCAGCTCGCGTGCGCGCGGCGGTGAATCTACGCGAGCGGCCTGCACCGGGGCTGGATGCAAATCACAGGTACCGGTGGAAGCGGTGGAAGCGGTGACCATGGGGAGTTGATGATGTTGACCCTCTGGTTATACATTGGATTTAATGGGATTTAATGGGGTTAAATGGGATATTTTGAATATATAATCACGAAAGGTAGCGTCAGCTACCTGAGTTCTCCGTGCTTCAGCACAAGCTTAGGGGGTATTGGGGGGCCAGCCCACGGAATTCATGGAATTCTCGCCGTTATGTATTGGATATCAATTATAAGGGGGGCCCCCCCCCCCCGAAAATGGTCATGGGTTCAATTCCCACGGGTGACGCGGTCACGGGCCCCCACATTAGAGGCACACTTTCCATGAGGGAGATGTCCCTGTAGTCCAGCATAATTGGTATGCTTCAGCCTCAATAACAGTTGCTGCAAGGGGTCTTAAAAAGGGGTTTTAAATAAACCCCTTTTCGTGCATCATTTCACGCTGCACAAGACACCGTATCATGCAGTCATGCTCTGGATAAAATCATCTTAGACTGCGCAAAAACGTTTTTGGTGTATCATCTTAGGGGCGCAGCATTTTGACACCACTCCTCTCCCACTACACTACCTTTCGTCCGCCTCCGCCTGCTCTCAAGTAGATTTACCCTCTGGTAAACATACAAAAAGCTATTGAAAATGGTGATTTATAGTGGATTTTCCCATGAAAAATGGGTGGATTTTCCATAGCTATGTTAAATTATCAGAGGGTAACGGGGGTTTAATGGTGATCTATTTCAACGGATAACCATGGAGAAGCAACATTAGCCTCTGGTAAACTAACAGTTTACCTGGTGAGTTATTGAAAAATGGCTATTGAACATGGCCATTGATTTCGTGAGTTTTCCTATGAAAAATGGGTGGATTTTCCATAGTTATGTAAATGTTTACCAGAGGGTAACGGGGTTTAATGGTGATCTAATCCCAGGATATATTGAGAACATATATCTTCAACAATGAATGAACTTGGGGTCAACATTTTTGCTAACATATAACCAGGATCTATTGAGGTTATTTATGCTCAACCCCAATGAATGAAGATCAACTGAGGTTATTACATTCACCAAATGGGATTTAGATCATTTTAGATCTATAAACAGCAAAGGTATTGGGGAAACTAAGAATTTATGTGGGATATATTATAACCAGTAAAAAATGTGATATAAGATAGGGGTCCCCAGAAAGATAGACAAGCTTTTAAAGAGAGGATCCCAGTTGTGTCAACCTTTGACCATTGAACAATGGATCCACAAAAGGCAGGAGAAAACCGGGAAAATCCACCAAAGATTATTGTTGGTGTATTTCAGGATTTTTTTTTTTTTTTTTGAACATAGCAATTAACTATATAATTATATATATATATTGTATATATGTTATCAATTGGATTGTCTCTGCCATGTTTTTTTTTTGTGTGAATTTTCGAAAATCATCCTATTCTTGGAGTTGGACACCTCCAAAGCTATGCTGGAAACTGGGCGGTATAACCAGCAGAAACTGGGGATTAACATCGGGTCAACAATTGTTAGACCATATTCAACCAGAAAACCAGTGGATTTACCCTTTTGGTAAAGTAACATAGCTATGGAAAATCAACATCTTAATAGGTAGATCAACTATAAATAGGCAATGTTCAATTTTCCATAGCTATGTTAGTTTTTTCAATTTTCCATAGCTATGTTAGTTTACCAGAGGGTAAGCATACTGAAGCACCGCAGTTGAAAGGACCTACGGCACCCCTGCACCAGGAACAATCCTTGGAAGCGAAAACCCAGGAGCCTTGGGGCTTGTGTTTTCTAATGTGGTGGTTTACCAAGAATACGATAAGCCTGCAATTGGGGATGGCTGGTTTATACCACGCGCCACCCATACACGCACACATACACATATATATATATAGACTGTATATCATTGTATATCCCATTTATAGTAAAAAAGCAATAACCAAATCCATCATTTGTATTCCTGTTTTTTTTTTTAAAACCACCCATACATACACGACACGACACGACACGACACGACACGACACGACACGACACGACACGACACGACACGACACGACATGACACGACACGACACGACACGACACAATACGACACGACACGGCACGGCACGACACGGCACGGCACGGCAACGGCACGGCACGACACGACAGGACACGACACGACACGACATCGCATGACATGACATAACATCACATGACTTGACATCACATGACATGACATCACCTTACATTACTGTACATACATTTATATGTATGTATATATATATTATATATACATAAGATGTATATCCCACATTGCTGGGTGTTTATCGATAGGAGGAAGGGATTATATAGTTCCCTTTCCAGTCCCCTTTCCTAGACAGGATCACAATTGACAGAGCGGTCTTGGACGACCCTTTGGATGAGGATGAGACTGATGAGGCACTGGAGGAAGCAGATCTTGGTTGGGTGTGTCCAACTTAAGATCTTAATGATCCAAAAATTCCTGAGCTACTGTTGTCAAACTATAGCAATATGTTTTGTCCGAACATGAAAGGTATTCCCGTTTTTTTTTTTGCAATCTTGAACTGTGGGAAAATCATGATCCAGATTTTGAGGCAACCCCATGTGAGCACAGCAGTGTTGCAATATGCGGTCAAGCGTCTTCCCCTTTTTTGAACATTCGTTGCGACCAGCGTGGCCCTTCAGAATTGGTTGAAGGGAACATCTACCAGAATCTATCAGAACCTGCCTTGTCGACCGATCTTTCAAGCGTGATGCGAGACCTGTCATGCAAAAAGGCCGTATCGCAATTCCGAGAGATTTCTGAACGCGCCATTGAGCGGGGAATCCTGAGAGAGGCAATGACCAGAGGACGTTGAAGTCATCCACCATGAGTTTGATGGCTTGGTGGTCTGACAATTCCTTCCTCTTGGTCGATGTTAGTTGGGATGGTACAACCTTCATCATCTTCATCGCGGAGCGCTTTTTATTTAAGGGACAGGCGGCTGCAAAAATCACACAGGTAAGGATTGATGATTGACCTGTTTTCAAGAGTTGTGGCTTTTCCAGCAGGCCACGTTAAGTTGTCAGAGGGTAAAGATGTAAATTGTATCCTCCATCCCGGTTGGTACCCTTTCCAAGCTGTCTTGATCAACTATCTTCCATCTGAATCCACTTCTTTTTCATTTTTTTTCAGTTGTTTTCCATATGTTCCCAATATGTTCCCAAGATGTTCCCAAGATGTTCCCATATATTCCCAAATATTTCCAATGGTTTCTTAGTAAGAATGGGACATTTTCCCATCTTCCATTTTCCAGCGAAACATCTCCGCACCACCAAGGTTCGGCACGGACCGACGAGGTGGTGTTTTGGGAACAGCCACCATGGTGGTTTAATGGGGAGTTACAATGATTTACACAGAAACCCTCTGGTTGACATGGGATTTTTCTGGATTTTATGGTGGTTTAATGGGATCTAATGGGATTTTACCCTCTGGTAAACTAACAGTTTGCTATGGAAAATCCACCAATGTTTCGTAGGTAAATCAACGAACTAAATGGGCCATTTTCTATAGCTATGTTAAATTACCAGAGGGTATTTGGGACAGTTTGGGACCATTCCAGGCCGTCAACTCGGGAATTCTATGGCCTAAGTACACAAAAAAGACACACACACGCACACTTTTTGTCGTTGATCTGTCCCTCTGATTGTTGTCCATTCTGCCTATCTCATAGATTATTGATGTTTTGGTTGAATCTAGCGTAGCATTTAACAGTTCTACAATGAAACATCGACAGTTTATGTCACATCATCTCCATCCAGACCAATGAGCGCCTCGGAAGAGGTTCCATTCAGTGGACTTCTAAGACCTTGGTGGATTTCATGAGGCTCAGCAGCCAAGAACTTGATTAGAACGGGTAGAGAGAAAGGATAGTCTATGGATCTTGGGGGCTGTCAGTATGTAGCTAATTTTGGGCTTGACAGCCGATTTTAGAGGGATCCAGATGTTCAATGCTTGACATCCACTGCTTCTAGTCTAGTTTTTTGTGGTCAAAAGCCAGGGGTTGGTAACTGTCCCATTTTGGATCTATTGGACATCACCTAAAAAAGTAGCCATGGCATTGACCATATACCTAAAGGTTGGGTGATGTGACCCATGGGGACATTTAATGACCCATGAAAGCCATGTCACCGACCCCAATGATCCGATGGGGATTCAGGAAGCGAAAAGAGCTGCAGATTCAACAAGCGAAGGTGGAGGGACGGACTGTCATTTGGGGATGGGTCAAAACCCTGGTACCTAGTGAACCCCAAAATAGCTGGTAAATGGATGTTCATCCCACTAAAAATGTATCTATAGGTATTGACCCATCCCCATTTTGTTGGCTGGGAATTCCCCCAAAATTATGGAATGAACACATCATAAAGAAGTTTTTTTTGTGAATGGGTGAGGGAAAAAAGCCAACTATCCAGGGTAACAAAAGGGTCCAACTAAGAATTGACTTATATGATAAGAATCAAAGATGGTTGGAAAGACTTCCCCCTTTGGGTCAATTATGATTCTACACCAACCCGGACGTTTCCATTACCAGATTTGATTTCCAAAGGTTAAACTTTCTCCAAGTCCATGAAGGTATGTAACACAATGCTTTATGACTTTATGAAATACATTATATATATAGATAATCAAAAAAACCTATCATCTGCTTTTCGTGATTTTTCAATTATAAAAATCATGTAGCACCAAGTCAATGATCATTGACATGTTATGAAAATTATGGCTTTCCGTGTAGCAGCTGTAGCACCAAGTCACGTTTTCCAACAGTCCCATCCCCAAGCACAGCTGGATAGCGGATAGCGTCAGGATCCGGGCCCCAACACACGTCGCTCCATGGTGAGAGACCTCAGCATCGCAAAAACCCTCAATAAATGGTGATACAAGGAGGTGCCCCCAAGATAGCTAAGTTGGTTTTATAACTCTAATAACTATGGTTTATGGTACTTATAACTATAGTTAATGGGATTACAAACCAACTTATGACTTGGGGGGCACCCACCTTGTAGAATGGGAGGGTTTCTTAAGTCATGGGGAACCAAGTCACCATGGCTGCCATGGCTTTCACTAAAATGGTCTAAGTTTGGGATGATTTGGGGGTACCACCCCATTTTAGGAAACCTCCATATACTGGGGATTTAAAAGCGCAATCTGAATATATGTATATATATATATATATGGTCTCGTGTTCCGTGTTCCTACCCCCCCCATGGTATGGGTCCCCAGGTAGCACCCCCTTCCCTTCTATTTGCAAGCTATTGGCAGCATTTCTGAGGTCCAGCCTCGTATTTACTAGGTACATGCTACCTTTTGGGCGACCTACGTAGCGCACATACTCCCTCAAAGTACCTACGTGCTACCTATAGTCGTATATAATTACATGTGCTATGTATCTACCTCCTATGTACTCAAATGTATATATATATATGTATATATATATGTATATACATATATATATAGATGTATATATATATAAATATATAAACATGTATATATATATATATATATAAATATATAAACATGTATATATAAGTATATATACATACATACATACATACATACATACATACATACATACATACACACATACATACATACATACATATATATATATACATACATACATATATATATATATACAGGCAGTACCACACCCCCACCATACCACAGGGGGGGAGGGGGACAGGACCATGGCTCCGGCTGGGGGGGAGGGGGGTCGGAACGCTGGACCATATATATATATATTTATGAATGGTATATTGGTAGAATATGAGTGGAGAGTAAGCAAGATGGATGTGTCCTGAAGCTGCTTTGGATCGGCGGAAGCGGCACGATTTTGTCACTTTTTTAGGGTGATTTCTTAAAGGCGACCGAACATGCCCCAAGCCCCAATGATGTGAAGCAGGGATCCATGAGGGGATCAACCAACTACCGTACTTTCTGTTCTGTGTTCCACCATGTTTACGCATTTTCTACGGGACATGTAATTGCCCAAACAGAAAGATCATTATTTTCCCCATGCACCCTCAACAAACTCACATGGACCCATCAAAACTAGGAAATGTCATCAGAATGTTTATCAGATTATCATTTCTTTCTGGTGCAATCAATCTCTAGTTTTTATGACACAGGGGATATCATGATTTCCATTTCCATAATGTGGGGATGGTTCAATACATGATTTTTGAATGAACCGAAGGGTACAAGGTTTTGACTCACACGAATTTGTCTGAAACTAAGATGCCCCGAAGTCCCGGGGTATGCAACATTTTCAGATACACCCAAAAGACTCATAGTGTTGGCAAAGAAATCCCGGCTATATCCCCATTCGATCCCATTAAATCTCTTTGAATCATCATTTTGGCTGGTCACATCACCATAACACAGCCTGCTCTATCCCCATGTTCAACAGATTAGCTCCCCAGCTTGCTGCTGTGAGGCCTTAGCCATGGCCACGGTGTTCCACTCGGTTCGTTGCTCAGATTGGCCATGGTCCGTGGAGGTCCACTCGGTGTTTGTTACCAGTTGAACCCCAATGACTTTTCACACTGAGATAAAGAACGATGGGACGACGTCCAACATCTTTGGCTTCTCGGAGGCGACGATATGTTGCAACAGGGACCAGATAAAAAAGGTGGCCCATACAGCCACGAATGGGGGACATGTTAATATCATATTATATGTTACCTACATACACACATATATAATCCTGAATGGATATATGACTGTGTATACACATAATAGACACATGGTACATAGATGCACGGATGGCTGGATAGAGAGATACATCGATTGATAGGTAGATAGATAGGTAGATACATAGAACGATAGAAAGAGAAAGAGGTAGATAGATAGAACGACATATTAGATTAGATAGATTAAATAGATTAGATAGATTAGATAGAATAGATGGATGGATTGATGGATGGGATAGGATAGTATTCGATTCAATTTGATTCAATTTGATTCAATTCGATTCGATAAGATAAGATTGGATAGACAGCCAGGTAGGTGGGTCGATCGATCGATAGAGATGTGTACGGATGAACTGCCAGGATGCTTCCTCCGATGGAGGTGCCTCGGAACCTCATCCCTGTTGCATTGAGTTTTTGGCTGACAGTCAATGCAGAAAAAATCATTGGCCGGACGGCAGTCTCCATATTTTTCTTGTGGCTCAATCATGTTCAATCTCCATTTTCTTGGTTCCATGACCAATTCTTGCGAACAACATAACAAAACGCACTTAAAATTGTTGGCAGTTTTGTTTGGGTAGTGAAATTTGCATATGGTGTTGGTCCTGTAGGAATCTCGGTATACCCCAGGCAATTTCAATAGTGAAAACCATGGAAAACCAGAGAAACTCAGTTGGACCCAGTGATTTTTTGCTGTCTCAGGTGACTCAGGAGCCTCGGGACTCACTGTGGCCAGTGCTGTCAGCGAGATTGCAGCAGCATCTCCTCCTTCCTGTCCGGGACACCCAATGTTTTTTTTTTTCAGCAACCCGAGTCATGTGGTAAACTCAATCACATATTCATTGTTTTTTTTTGGTGTGTAGAAAAAAAAACAACGACCATTCTTTTGACCCCCAAATGGCAAACTTGGGTGAATGGGGTAGTTGTGGCTTTTTGTTTTGGCCGAGTTCATCCTGATTCCCTGATTCCTCTTGGGATCGAAACAGCAGACGTCTCCGTATGGCAATTGATTTGGCAGGACGGCTTTAAGCATTTCAACACTTGGATGACCCTACCAGTAACAATCTCATCCGAATGTACCACCATATAGGCTTATTCATAATGGTCATACACTAAGCAACTAGTTTAGTACCCATTCCCACGTGGAAATCATATTACAACGGGAACATCCAAGTGGTGTGGGTCAAGTGTCCAACAAATGCAGGTGTATGGATTTACCATGGTTTGCCTGAAAAGAAAGTATCCCCAAAGTCTCAGATATCTTTTTTTCAATCCACTAAACAATGGGAATTCCATGGAGAATCCCCAATCAGTGTATGGAATTCCCATTGTTTAGTGGCCACAACGGCCGGGTATTCTCCATGGACAAGAGCCTGCCAATGTATAGCCTTGCGCGTTGCGGATTTCAGGCAGGAGCTTGGGCTTGGAAAGAGCTGTGACAGAGGCGCCGTTGTGTTTTCCGTTTCTTTTTGAGGCGAAGATAGAGGGGTACCCTCTGAAAATCATGGGGATTTAACAATCTATCATCGAGAAACTTATGGGGATAGATTATGTATATATATATATATACATACATATATATATATATATAATGGCTACAGTGGGACAGTTTGCTATGGAACATGATGGCCTGTAGTTCGATGATTTACCCGATTTACCCTACCATGAAAAATGGTGATAGCTTGGCTATGTGGAACTACCAGAGGATATGGGCTAAACTTTAGGACCTTGGGAACTATGGGTTGTTATTGCAATCTCTGAGGGCAAAACACCGAATTGTTAGCAACCAAACATCGCATTGTCAGCGACCCAGTTTTCGATCGATACCTATGTGTCCACTCATGTTCCACCATACTGTGGATGGAGCGCAAGTTGGTAACTATTAGGTAACTATGGAACGCTGTAAATAATGGGATTATAATGGGATAAACCATCTACCAACTGGTTCAGGATTTCGCAACCATCCACTCACCTTGTCACCTTTTTCCCGTTCATCCTGACCCTGCTATCGCTAGACCCATGTTTTGCGTTGATCGTCCTCTTCTTACTGGGGCCACAGAATCTTCCATTCCGTCCTGCTGAGATATTATGATGTTTCCAACTACCATTCCCCACATAGAAACTGCTATGAGTTTGGGGGTTGGAAGACAAACCTTCCTTTAACATTTGGTGATTCTCAGGCTCATTGTTGGGAGGATGGAAACCCATCTTTTGGCATGGGTTTCAACCCATCAACGAGATGAAATGGTAGATGTTTGGGGGTCTAGCCCCAGGGCAAACCGCAAGCGCGTCGAAGCAGCTTGCCGACCTTGGAAGTTGCGAGGCCCGTTGCTGTCGGGGTTAGACCAGCCGCTGTGAAGCAGCCGTTAAGACGTGTTTGTTGGGGATGGTTACATACCCACAGGAGGGGATGGTGATCCTGTCATGGATACGTATTGTACATGATACATACCATATCATAACAGAGCATAGCCATTACATTACATGACGTTACATGAACTCCACAGATATTACATATTATGAATCTTGTATTCCATAGTTCTACTAGGGACACCCCCGTGATCCCCTTTTATTGTTGCTACTTAGGGCTAATTGCTGATTTCTCAATCCCGTGGGGTTGGATATCCTTTACTTACCACCAACTAAGGCGTCAATGCCAAGCCCTGGATTGATAAAGACCCAGTTTTTTAATAAAGGAATCCCGAAAAATCATGGCAAAGGATCTAAAATTGGGACCCAGCGTGTTCTCCGTGTTCATAAGGACCTGGGCCCCCGGGCTTGATCAATCCCGGGTCAACATGAACCCCCGGGGGGACTTGGCCAACAGCGCTCCGCAAGGCGCTCCGAAACAGCGGTCCGCCAGGGCCTTCCCGACGTGCAGACCTCGGGGGGTTTCGCTAATGCCGTGAAGAATTCCCCCTATAACATCCAGTAAACAACTATGACTGGGGATTATAATAAACCAAATCCCTTTTTTTATGGGAATGTGGCAAAGCACATTTTTTTGATAAACCATCCCCAATTATCATTTGAGGATCATTTAACACTATACTAAGTGGGGGTATTCTCACAAGAAACCCCACTTGGGGAAGGGTTTTTATTGGGTTTACCTCATTATCACAGATATGCGAGATCAGTGGGCGGAACCTCAAAAGTGGGGTATATATATATATATGTATATATATATGTATGATAAAACACATCAACTTCTGGGTGATTGGGTTTACCCCCAAACAAAACCCTGATATGTTCAGTACTGGACTAGTCGTCATTTTGGGGACCCTTCTGAAAGGAGGGAATTTCATCTGATCGGGGCATGGGATTTTCCAATATTCGACATTCGACTTTATCGATTGATATGCACTTACAATAATCTTACGGGCAAACACCTCGTTTTGCCCGCGCTTGTCGGCGGCCATCTTCGTATGTGCTGAAAACGTGGTAAACATGGGAGTTTTTTTTGCATCATGGCTAACTTCATGTTGTATATCGGCACGCACAGCATAGGGACCTGTGCGAGTCTCTTACACATCATCATCATCATCATCATCGTCATCATCGTCATCATCGTCATCATCGTCATTATCGTCATCATCATCATCATCATCATTGAAGATCTTCAATGAATGTAGAAGTTTAACGGGGTTGGAAAATTAAACCCGTATTGAAGATCTTCAATGAATGTAGAAGTTTAACGGGGGTGGGAGAATAAAACCCTTATTGAAGATCTTCAATGAATGTAGAAGTTTAACGGGGGTGGGAAATTTATATTCCCTTAATACCCTTGTTGATCTTCCCAATTGAATGTAAAGTCTAACGTTTGATATCCCCAAGTGTACAGCATAGAAGGGGTGTGGGCGATACGGGGTGTTTGCGCGTAATCTTACAATTCCAAAGTTATAACAGAATTTACCATTTGTTATAACTTTATGAACCATTTGTGATCTTATTTCTGTTACCATCTGTTATAACTTTATAACCAACTGGATGAATGATAGTTAGTGGACTCGAATTCCTTGATGTGGCGAGTGCTAGCATATTATGAACAAAGCCATGATCCAAGTGGTTCACCCAATTTCAATCCCAGCCATTCGGGAGAGTGACTTGGTACCACAATGGAAGTTTCAACAGAACCAGGGTCGTTCCAATTTTAATTATATTCATTCATTGTTGTTGCTTATACCATGTTATACCCCCACTATTGTCCATTCTCGACAGATGTCATCATCATTGGGGATTTCCATCACAAAACCCATTGGCTTCCCCAGAAACATAAGGGATGTTTGATATTAATTTGCTGGTGAATATTCCCTATAAATCCACCTCAAAAACCTTTCATCATGGCTATAATCCACTATAAACATGGCTATTAATCCCTATAAATCCCTATAAATCCACTAAATCCACCTCCAAAACACAGAAACCTTCGCCTTCCAAGGAGCTGCCAGAGCCGCCCATGCGTCGTGCCTCCACGGCCTGCGTGAGGCTTGAGAAGGCGAGGACTGTGGCGAAGATGTGGAGCTAAGCATCAACATTTATATGGATATGATGGGGATATGAGGAGATATGGACTCATATAGTTATATGTGGGTTATGTATATAAATATATATAATTATATATCTATATGGATTTATGATGGTTCCAAAGTTTTAGTGGGATGAACATCTATTTGTTGATGGGAATCTATGGGTGTACAACAAACTGGCAAATCGATATTTATGACACATTTATGGCTTCAGATTTTTGTAAATCAACTGATCTATATGAATATGGTTATAGATTGATTTACAACGATTTATATTTGGAGGTTTCCATAAATGGAGGTACCCCATAGCTGGATGGTTTGTTTCATGGATGATGATGACTGGGGGTAGCCCTATTTTAGGAAACCTCCACATATGGAATGTAGATATAGACTGATATGATGGGAGTGTAGATAAGTTGATTAGCAATCAGAATTATCCACATCAACGTTAATATGGATATGATGGGAATATAGTCTTATAGGGAAGATATATATATATGTAAAAATATGGATGTGGATGAATATGTGTATAGTATGTATATATATATATGTATATTATATGTGGGGTTCCTAAAATGCGGGTAGCCCCAAAGCATCCGAATTTTTCGATGGGATTTTCCATTCTAAACGAAGCATCCAGCTATTGGTGTGTCTGTTTCTGGCCCGTTGAACCAAAGAAACTGGTGGATCGTGCCTGGATCGCTCAGGAACATAAGGAACTGGCGCGCGGGGCTCAACTTCAGTGCCACGTTCTGGGGTCCCGGGAGCTTTCTCATACCCTCTGGTAATGTTTAACATAACTATGGAAAATCACCATTTTTAACGGGTAAATCCACTATAAATGGGCAATTTTCATTAGCTATGTTAGTTTACCAAAGGGTAAGTGTTTTTTGAAACCAAGACATGTTTATCCATCGAACTGGTCTATCCCGTTGTTATTTTGAACACTGAGATCCCATGGTGAACATGGCGAGTTGGTGACACAGAACGTGGTCAGATTTGGGTCTTCAACACTGAGCCAGGAAACCACAGGTGGTCGTTTATCATCGTTTGTAATTATCCACTTAGGGATACCAAAAATTAGGGGTACCAAAAATTTGACTACTTCCACTACTTTGGGGTAGCAAAAATTTGACTCCGGCGCAAAGCGCCAATGCCACGATACGCATCCCCAATGCTGGCGGAGAATTCTTGGGATGTGATGCTTCGATCATATCAAATCCCCGGAAATCCATAGAAAATCACCATTTTTGTTGGTAAAAAAAACATGAACTCCACATGTTTGCTGGTTGAATCCCATGAAATGCCCATGGGATCCACAACGCCTTTTTGTTAGGCTCCTGATGCCAGAGAAGGCTGGTGAAGTTGGTGAAGACTTGAAAAATGCCACAGATCTTGAACATTTTCTACAGAACCACCAAACATGAAGCTTATTACCCCCTGCATATATATATATATACACATATATATATATAGATTAGATAGATTGATAGATTAGATTAGATTAGATTAGATTAGATTAGATAGATAGATAGATAGATTAGATAGATAGTAAGATAAGATAAGATAAGATAAGATAAGATTAGGTTAGATTAGATTAGGTTAGATTAGATTAGATAGATAGATAGATAGATAGATATACATATACATATATATGAAATCCAACCCCCATAATGTTAAACACCTTGTTGGAAACCATGGTTTAGTAGGGGATTTCCACATAATTGGGACCATGCGGGTGTTTGATATTAGAAGGATGGGATTACTCTTCACCTATGCCAAAGCATGCTTCGTGCATGCTTATTTTTGTGGAAGGTGCGCGAAATGCGAGAGATTCGCGACAGAATGGCACGGAAGACCATTCAAGCAAAGGCCCGGATGGTAGGCATGTGATGTGAAAGGACTAAGACGCGAATATCACCAACAGATAGCCGGATACGGGATGATACGGGGGTATATACGGTATAGATACTTGATGAAACTAGGGATGTAACGAAACATGACATGCAGCCCCAGCGTTTGGGTGCCGAGGCGGTGGGCAAGGTGTTGGGAACTCAGTGAACGACAAGTTTGCAGGGTCCACTGTCCACCAAACTGAAGAACCACTGGATGGTTTCCATGGGTGCAAACACGATTTGTTGCTTTTTTGTTGTTTATATGTATACATATATATATATGTATATATATATACGAATGTTCCCCTGAGAAACCAGCAAAAGTGGGGGGATGTAGCACCGGTGGAGATTTCACGAAACGCGGTGATTCTACCCCTGCATCTTCAACGACCCCGAAACGATGGGATTGTTTGATTAAACAGAACCAGTGTATTGTGAGTCCATTAGTACACTCTGGTGAACTAACATAGCAATGGAACATCACAATTTTTAATGGGAAAATCCACTATAAATGGCCATTTTCAATTGCTATGTTAGTTCACCAGAGGGTACCCCATTTTGAACCATAGCTGTCCAAGCCAATCTACAGAATGTGTCAGCTTCCCAGAGCCCCCAGATTTTGTGGGGAAAGCTTGATATAAACCCAGCTCGGGCAGAAGGCAGAGCCTGTTGCGATGTTGCGGTTGATTATATCCCATCAAAATCTCCCATTAACTTTATCTCATGATATCTCCGCTGTGCAGTTGCAGTGGATAAACACTGTGTTTTTTATTTGGGATTATAACACATTATAAACATTTATAAACCCTGATGAATTTGTACCATGATATCTATGGATATTTGAGGACTCTTGTTTCTGAGGATCTGAGGGTATACCCTTCCCGTGTCGCTTATTTTTACTATGGAAAACTTGAGGAAAGGGCTTTATCCAGAGCCTGGACTCGACCCTGTCAATCAATCACACCATTGTCTGAACATGGGGTACCCTCTGGTAATTTGATAATATTTAATATAGCTATTGAAAGTGGCCCAGTCGAAATAGTTGATTTATCTATGAAAAGTGGTGATTTTCCATATATGCATTGGATAATCCATTGAACATATACATGACTATATGGAAAATATTATCCAACTATAATGATCATGTATTTTCCAGTTCGCAAACTGTTAGTTTACTGCTTCACCAGACTTCACCACTAAATCCTCTTGCTTCCCCCATGATTCCCATTGACCATCTGGCCTTGGGTGAAAATTGGGTACCAACAATTGGATGGTTAATACTAGAATTTGTTGGTACCTATGGTTAATATTAATTAGTATATATATATATGTATATGTATATATACATGATATACTAGTACTAACCATGGTATACAATACCAACATGTCATGAATATACTATGTATTAACCATATTAACAACTAACCATGGTTAATTATTAACCTCTGTAGTCCCCAAGGGGTCTTCCAATTCGACCAATGCGTCAACTGCTTGAGGTTGACTGACCGCAACAAGACGCCGGTGACGAACTTTGACCTGCGTAGGTGGTCACATATCGCATGTTCAGATATGTTCATACGCATATATATATATATGTAATTACATAGTGTATAATATGTATATAACATATTATATCATACTATTACATTATATATATAGACATGCATATATAACTTATATAACTGATAGATGGTAAGCATAAGGACTCATTTTCCAAGCGTTCCCCAAAAATGGCCAGAGCCTCTTGAGTCGCAGGCGGAGTTCGCTGTCGGGTCAAATAGGCGGCTGTGACGGGTCGGGTTTATTTGGTGAGGATTACGGGAAATCCATGGAAATCCCAAATGGGGGACCCCAGTATTTCAAAGTTGGTGAGGTATGATGATTTATGGTGTTTCTTCAAGTTGATGAATTGAGAAGAGGCAGTTAGAAACGGGGTTCGTTTCTCGAGTTTTGGGTGAAAGCACCCTTGAATCGAAGACTTCACACGGGGATGTTTACATTGGAAAGTTTTTCGGACACCTGTGGACCGTCTCCAAATCTCCAGCTACACTTGGGATCCCAGGTGGGATCACCCCATGAAAACCAGGTCCATCAGGTTGTGGATTTTCTCTCAAGGTCCTGGGGAAGACTTCAAGCTCTTTAGCGGCCAGCCTGACAAGTTGAACACTTGGGTGCTCGCATTGTGTGGTGGACATTTGTGCAGAATCTATCAGGGTTTCTGACTGTTTTTGAGGGTATGAGAGATGCTTGAATTCGTTAAAGGTTGAGATGAAGAGAACATTCAAGCATAAAATGCAGAATCTGGTAAGCACAATAATCAGCCTAGTATTTGGAGATTGTCTTTACCACCCATATCATATTGGAGATGATTTACAGTCCGAGAGTTGGTTAAGAGTCCGAAAGCTTGAGGCCCAGGGTCCCTCAAATTCTTAGCACATTCTTATTTGTGTATTATGATATGATATATATATATATACATATATATATATATATACATACATATATATATATATAATAAGGTTTTCAAGCCTGCACATACTGGCAGAGGCGAGAGGTCGAGCAAGACAGCGCGTCAAAACATGGAATTTTCACGGCGTCCGCTCATTCGTTTTTGCCGCGCTTGGCAGAATTTTGGGGTTTCTTCATGGGGATCCCCAGGTCCGGTCGTTTCCATACTAAGCCATGATGAAATTTTTGGATGACTTGGGGGCACCAGCATTTTAGGCTTCCCCTGGACATCCAGGTAGATTTGTTGGAACCAGAGTGATGAAATAAACGCAATGAAATAGAGGTAGGCATGAACATGCACAAGCTTTGCTTATAGAACTTGCAGAAGGATCCAAACAGAGCACCGGAACAGCACTACTCAGTGCAGAATTGATCAATCTCAACAGAGCAAAACAACGCTGTGATGAACCACCTGTAGATTGCCACCATCAGTGGGCCATTTTTCAGCTGCCTCACCAGCAGCTAGCCTCTGGTGCTAATTCAAAATAGCTATGGTACAGAATGGTGCATATGGTGCTTTTCCATAGCAAGGTGTAACAATTCACCAGAGGGTATCCAAAGAACGGGGTGATATTGGTTCGGCTCAATGCTGTGACAGGCAATGTACCATCGCCCAGTGTGAGTCAAGACATAGGCAGCAGCTAGGCAGCATTTCATTTGGGGATGGTCAAAACGTGGGGCACGCTTTGGCCATCAAACATCTCTAGCCTGGAAATCCCAACAACAAATGAACATCTAAAATTTAAATGGGAGATTTCCCAGTGCCATGATTGAAGAACTACCCGTGCCATCCAGGTGCTCTGCGGGTCATGGGCCATGTTCTTTTCGCGAGGCAAGAAAGTGACCCTCGACCTCGCGGAAGCGCAAAGCGAAGCAGGACTCGCACGACCCGCCTCACGGAGCCTTGGTTTCAGCTGATTTTGGTACCCTGAAATGTCAACTACCCTCTGGTAATGACTAACATAGCTATTGACAATGGCCATTTATAGTGAGTTTTCCCATTAAAAATGGTGATTTTCCATAGTTATGTTAGTTTACCAGAGGGTAACCATGGTAGCCGATGGTAGCCATGGCAAAGGTGGCTCATGAAAACAGATGATTTGATGACAGATGACCTTCCTCGGTGAAATTATCAGAGGGTAAGCCAACAGATGGTACGCACCCTAGAGAGTTAAGGTTAGTTTCGTACTGTCGTGGACTATTTTGGCCCAGCTTAAAATTATCGATGGGCCATGAGAAGAAAGCGCCGTAGCTCGCGGGACATGTTGACCTAAGGAAACCAACCTTGGTGACCACCGCAAGCCTCAAAGTACGCTCGGATACCCGAACTAGGCGCCGCTCCCACTGGGCACGGGGTCAGAGGTACACGTTTTTTGAAGATTTCGGGTGGATTCAGCTGGTGGAGTGAAAGGTGATTTCTTGGTACAAGTCGAGGTCCGAATGATGAACCTTCAGAGTTTCAAAGTGCCGGAGCGGCTATGCGGGCTATGCTTTTGGTTTAGTTGCAGTGACTGGAGGATGCGTAGAGGTGTTGAAAGTTGGTTCTTTCAAATGGAAGTCCAAGAAGTCCAGAGCAAGGCGCGATGGTCTGCTCAGTTCTGCGGCTATGTGGGCGTGTATCGTCCAAGAATATGACTGTTTCCAGAAATTTCTAACCCCATGCTACCCCATGTGTATTGTAGGATCCTTTCCTGGCTGTTTGACACTGGAGAGTTGGATCGTTGGATCGTGCAGGCTACTGGAAAGATCCAAGGAGAAACAGGAGAAACATGAAGCCTCGACGCAGGGAGACCTAGTGGGTGATCTTCACAGGTGGCAAGATGTTGATCTTTGAGCTTAAGGCATTCATTTCCAAGAGCATGGATGACTCTCCCACTAAGAAACATACAAGATCGATGATCATGCGATAAGATTTTTCACGATTTTTTCCCTTTCATGAATCATGAATCTATATTAATCTGACATTTATCCAATAGTAAGCCATGTTCATCCAATATTAATCAACTATCAATCTTAACAAATACGAGAAAATCAGAAGAATGTCCAGATTTTTTCCTGCCGCCAGGTCTACTAGCGTGCCGCGCAAGGGGCAATCGGTCATGATGCTGAGACGCGCGCAACGTCAGGCTGATGCCTTGAAGGCGTCTTGTGAACGCAGGGGAAGACGTGGTGAACGCAGGTGGATTTCGCCAAGAAAAACGGGGATATAAGCAAGAACATGGGTGATCTCGTGGTGACTTAATGGATTTAATGGATAGAGAATTGGACTTTATCCACCAAAATGAGATTTATCTAGCAAAAAATGGGATATTATGGGAATAATATGGGGACTTCCACTCTTATTAATGAGGCTTCACCCACAAAAATGGTGGTATCATCGGGATTTAATGGACATATGATGGATTTAATGATGGGATCGATGAATATAAGTATAGCAGCCCCCAAAAAGATAGAGACAATATGAGACAATATTCTATCATATTCTATCACTCGTGTAGTAGTAGAATTTACTTTTCTACCCTCTTTGGGCTTACTATAAGATATATGATCGATTGATCCATAATACAATCATAAACATCGGCCACTGAATGTGGCTTCCAGTAGCATCCAATGACCTGGAATGGGAATCAATGGACTTCGTCAGTAGGAGTAATAGTGGGGGTCCTGTCCTCAATGATGCGGGTTTGTCGCAAGAGTAGGACGCCCCTTTTCCCGGGGTTTCCTCGTTAAAACAACTATTTTGGGAGAGAATGGTGGGAATTCACTGGGTATGATTTGGGACAATACAGTATGGGGATAAATCATGATAAATCAACATTATTAACACCCAAAAAGGATGAGGAAATGTTACGGTAGTATATACATACATTCCATGTCCTTTCATGTCCTTTCTGGCAGAATCTCAGGTCCAGGGGCCTAATGGGGGTGCGGGATATGCACCAACGGAGCCGTTACGGCACATGGGGAGATGAAGGGATCGAAACCGTTGAAACCCCGTATTGAAACATGTTGAACCATAGATTTCTCTGAAAAGATGGTACCAATCCCAAGGTTTATCATCAGTTTCCCTGGAAAATTGCGAATTTTGCAGGGTATAACCCCAGTCTTGAAAGCTGGTAATAGTTTCAAACACTGGTAATTACTTATATAATTCAAAATTGGTGGTTTGCAGGTAATACATGTTAACCATATGTTTCAAACACTTTTTGGACCTCTTGCAGGTCAAGAATAAAGAGGAAACAGAAACTGCCGTGAATGTCGGGAACCTCGGTTGGGCTATGACAGATCCCCAATAAAGGACCTCAAAAGAATCAATTCAAGCACAAACCGCGTGTGTTTTTTTTTTTTTTATCCGGTGGGAATTTGATATTATGTATATATATATATATCTATATTATAACTATATAACTATATAATTATATAATGTTATATAATATATATATATATATACATATTATATATATATTATATGTATATATATATATATTATGTATATATATATATGTATATATATATTATATGTATGCATATATACATATATGGTATATGTATAGAGGGAGATGGGACTACCAGGAACTATCAGAACGATCATCGTTGTAATCCGAAGACGAGGATCATGTCTGTTGCCAGTATGCAGGTCGTCGCGTCAGAGCTGGGTATCATCAAAATTGAATGGCAAATAACTGAAACTGACCAGGCCATTTGTGGTTGCCGGGGTCTCGAACATTTGACAGACACCCCAAAATGTTTTGGTCCAAAAATATGGTACAGTACGTAATGTACAGTACCTCAAATCCCATATCCATGGGTTAATTGTCATTTTCATTGATCTTCCCCCATGAACTTTGCCATAAAGTGAAAACTTTTGCACTTCCGTCCGCCAGGTGCGGCGGCGGGGACGTGCCGCCATGAACTTCCAGATGGCGAAATTTGCCTGGAGCTCAGTGGGACTCGGGTTGTGAATCCATCGGAGGATTTCCCAGGAAACCATGGAAGATCAATGGATCTGTTGGGGATGTGAGTCTAAGAGTCTAACTCAGAGTCCGAAGCTCAAAAAATAGGAAAAGGAGTTTTCCATTGCTTGCCAGAGGTTACTATCAGATGCACTGGGCCAGGATCTGCCGGTGCCTCCGGATCGGCCCATTGCTTCCCTTCACACCCAGTTCCGCAGGAGTTCTTTGGGGGGCGTAGAATCTAACCTGGTGGGAAGATCCACAATTTCCAGCAGGTTTTTGAATGTTTTTTTAGGGTTTTTGTACGTTAATTATCCATGATTTTCATGTTTTATAATGTAATGGCAATTCACAGAGCATGGTTTAAGGACGAGATTTGGCACACCCCAAGTGAGGCAACCGGTGTGGCTTCGATGGGTCTCAGATCTGTCTCAATTGGCTCGAGGAGAAACATGCGTGAGAACATCATGATTTTCCGGGGGAGGCGCACATTCCTGTGCTGTCTTGCCAAAATTCAACATTGAGAAACGGGGTTTCTCAGATGGCGTGGCAGATGTCGAGGCATAGAGCCCTTGATCAGTGACCAAGCAGATCCATGTAGTGTTCTCCAGATTGAGGATGGTGAATTTTCCTCTTCACTGAAGCTTCAGGGGCGGAAGGGGGGCACGCTTGTTCTTTCAAGTAGGAATGGCTGGAATCTGCTACTCCTCCAGTGATCATGGCAGCTGGAAACTTACCAACGGTAGTTGGAATCTTGGGCTATCTTGGGCTTACTGTTTTAATAGATTTTAGCTCAGCTGGCCATGTAAGGAGGGTGAAATGCCAGTAAGTTGATCAGTGAATAGTTTGGCCCATCCCTGCTGGTCGAGAATCCTATCGCGATTCCCTTGAACAACTTTCAAACACTTCCACGTGGAACCTGCAAAAACTGGGTTTGTAAGACGTTTGTGGTATTGGATATGATGCAGATGGCTCATTTTGTTGTTGAACATTTTGCACATCCCTTTTTTAGTAACCTTTAAATCCCATGAAAAATCACCATTTAAATCCCTGGTTGGTAGTTTGGAACATGAATTTTATTTTTCCATATATTGGAAATAATCATCCCAACTGGCTTCATATTTTTCAGAGGGCTAGGTATACCACCAACCAGGATCTTGAATCCAAGAATTGACTCCTAGAACTGAACAGAACCACCTGACTAAGCGACGGGCGAATCCCATTTAAATCACAATTTAAATCCAATTTTATGGCCAAAATTTCGGCATTCTAACCCAGTTACCAGGTGTGAAGACAACCTGTCTCAAGCAGACCTTTTGGACGTGGAACTCGTGGGGCCCTGAGACGTGACAAATCCTGGGGTTGGGGTTGGAGGTGCGTTTTAGGATGCCAAAGGTGGGAAAATGTGCTGAGCATAGTATATATATATATAAAATTATATATATATATACTATATATAAAAAATGATATTAAGTATATGTGGATATGTCATGATATGTCCATTTACACATTGGTTGGGGGTCATATCTAGGTTTTCACCGTGCTGGTTCAGATCATTCTTCCAATTGCCCAATTGTCATGTTTGGGATGGGTTGGCAGCACGACCAGCGATCTTTTTTGCAGCCACGGAGGGCCACCAAAAACATCAACTTTTTCCTTCGTTCCATCATATTCACAGAATTTGTTGGTTGATTTATCGTCATTTCATATCATTTCATCATTTTTGGTCATAAAAACCATATAAAAACATCATTTCATGATATCATTTGTTGTGTGATTGATATCATTAAAACGGATGATGCTTCTCCGGCCATCCCACAACGCCGGTCGCCGGCGTTCTTTTTTACGCGCCATGTCAAGGCCACCGCGGAGTGCGAAGGTGCAGAGTGGGTTTCATTGCCATTATTAGTACTCTTATTACTGTCATTATTATGGTTAGTTATTATCACCATTACTATTATTGTTATTATTGTTATTATTCTTATTACTATTATCTATTATTATTACTATTATATATATATGCATACATATATATATACACGTGATTACATAATTACATAATATATATATATACGTAGTGGGTTCATATATTTCTTTACCGTAAGAATGCTGTATTTTGATTGATCCCATTGCAAGCAATCCACCGGGTTCCAGAATATCGGCGCAATCTACATCACCAACATAGGGATTTAGAAGTCGAAAGGACCACAAGATCTGGATTCAATTGTTGGTTATATACCCATGAAATATCCCATTTGACATTATTCCCATATTTAAATGCTTTTTCAGATGATGATCTCAGTGGATTTTTATACGACACATTTTAAGCGGATCAATTTTCTCGTGCCATTCAAGGTGAAATCATTGAAGTCAGCCAGCAAGTCGGGCAGCTCAGCCAGCTGAGTTATTTTTCTTTGGCTACAAGGTGGTGTTTAACCAGCTCCTTCGTTAAGTCCAAATAACTCCAATAACTCGGGTTTATGGTAGATGTATCGAAAGTCAATGTGTTTTTTTTTCAGATATTTTGTCAATGTGGGAAACCCAATGCCATTTGTACCTACCATGAAAAGGGATGATTTGTACCATCCATAGGGACTGGTGATTTTAAGGGGGTTTTGGGTTTTGGGCTTACCACATTATAGTAATTCCCAAAAAAGATAGACACGTGTTTCCAGGATGGAAAAATGGTATAGATGATATCTTCCCCATATATGGGGTACAAGGTGGTGCCCCATAGTTCGCTGAAACTGGTGCAAATAGCTCCAACAAAACTGGGGATAACTCGGGTTTATGGTAGATGCATCTATAGTTCATTGGGGCTATGCCAACCAACAGACATAACTGGGAGGCCACCGCCCTGTAATCAGAACAATTAGGAGAGCCCGACACCAGGCCAAGAAATACATGAAGTGAAAATATCGATATCTAATTATCAGAAATTATCCGAAATCAATATTTGATGAATAGATTTTGTTGAATTTTTTACCTCACAAATATTATTTTGTCCGAAATAAACAAAAGCCTTTAACTATTATTAACCCGATATCTGATTATTTCCAGAATATTTGACAAAATCTAAATAAATATTTACAAAATTTTACAAATAAAATACAGAATATTAATATTTATTAAATAGTATGACGATAAGGGTA
>CAMXCT020001979.1:586548-594048 GCA_947184155.2 Cladocopium goreaui
TAATATTTTCCAAATTAAAATATATAAAATTAATAATTAATAAATTATAAAAATAATATTTTTTTTCCTTCTATACATCAATATAGATAGTAATAAATCATAATATTTTCCCATTGCAAATATTAAATATATTAAAATAACCGCCTCGGCGGCCCACCGACCGCCGATTTCAACGCCGAAAACGGTAAAGCGGCACCTCGAGGAATTATAGAATTCCGAGTAGGTAAGTCTGTCGCGTTTGCGTCATGCCGCTTCTTGGATGGCGGTGCCGGGGTGGGCGTCGGCCCGCCAGCGGGGCAATCCGTTTCGTCCAACGGGGCTGTCCAGGGTGGCGTCCACCATGTCACAGTGGCAAGCCGTTCACCAGGACCTCGATCGCGCGAGAGTCTTGCGGCGGGTGGGGAAGGTTCATCTGGTTGAGGGGGATATTGCTGTGCACTCTCCCCCCGGCTTCTCGGAAAGCCGCGATTCTTCGAAGCTGCTGTTCAAAGCTGCTCCTGCTCCCCAAAGCTGCTCCCTAAACCTGCTCCACAAAACTGTTCCCCAAAGCCGCTCCCGAAAGTTGTTATCAAAAGCTGCTCCGAACAGCTGCTCCCCCAAGCTGCTAAAGCTGCCCCCGAAAGTTGTTTCCGAAAGCTGCTTCCCAAAGTTGCTTTCTAAAGCTGCTCCCCAAAGCTGCCCTTCTTCAAAGCAACTAACTGTTCGTCAATGCTGCTGCAAAGCCGCAAAGTTCCTCCCCACCGAAAGCCGCGTCCCAAAGAAGCCCCTCAAAACTCCAAAGCTGCTCCCCGCAGCTGTTCCCCGGCGCTGCTCCCCAAAGCTATTCTCCAAAGCTGTTGCCTCAAAGCTGCGATCTCCCCAAAATTTTTCTGCAAAGCGGCTCCCGAAAACTGCGTCCCAAAGTTGCTACCGAAAGCTGCTCTCCAAAGCTGCTGTTCTTCAAGGCAATTGTTCTGCAAAGTGGTCCAAGCTGCTCCCCAAAGCGGTTCCCCGAAGCTGCTTCCTAAAGCTGTTCCCCAAAGCACCTCTGCAAAGCGCTTGCCCGAAAGCGGCTCCCGAAAGCTGCTCCCCAAAGTTGCTGCCGAAAGCTGCTCCCCAAAGTTGCGTTCTAAAGCTAGTCCCCAAAGCTGCCGTTCTTCAAAGCTGCTGTTCAAAGCTGCCGTGCAAAACTCAAAGCTTTCCTGCTCCCCAAAGCTGCTCCCCAAACTTGCTCCACAAAGCTGCTCCCCCAAAGCTGCTCCCAAAGCAGTTCCCTGCAGCTGCTTCCCAAAGCTGTTCCCCAAAGCACCGCCGCAAACCGTTTGCCCCAAAGCTGCTATGCTTCAAACCTGTTCCCAAAGCGGCTCCCCCAAAGCTATTGTCCAAAGCGGCTCCCGAAAGCTGCTCCCTCCCCTCCCCAAAAAGTTGCGTTCTAAAAGATAGTTCCCAAAGCTGCGCCCCAAAGCTGCGGTTCTTCAAAGCTGCTGTTCAAAGCTGGTCCTCAAAGCTGCTCCTGCTTCCCAAGGCTGCTCCCCAAAGCTGCTCCATAAAGCTGTTCCCCAAAGCCACTCCCGAAAGTTGTTATTATATCAAAAGCCGCTCCGAACAGCTGCTCCGCCAAGCTGCCCCCGAAAGTTGTTTCCGAAAGCTGCTTCCCAAAGTTGCTTTCTAAATCTACTCCCCAAAGCTGCCGTTCTTCAAAGCAGCTGTTCGTCAATGCTGCTGCAAGGCCGCAAAGTTGCTCCCCACAGTTGTTCTCCAAAGTTGCTACCGAAAGCCGCGTCCCAAAGAAGCTCCCCAAAACAGCGCGCGCAGGCTAAGGAAGCAAGCACAGTGTGTGCGGTAGAAGGCGGGTGCAGCAAGCGGGCAGTCTCGCAGAGGTGCGTGGTAGAAAGAGCACAGAGACAATAGCGCAGAAGCCAGGCAAGCAAGGGCAATAGCTCGCAGGGAGTCAGGGCGGACATAGGGGGATTGCGACACGGGACCAGAACTGGGACCCGCAAAATGAAAATCAAAAAACAAAACGTTCCTATTTTGGAATTTCCCGTTTTTCCAAATTCCAAAATAATCTGATTATTTCGGTGCCATTGGGGAGGTCCTAAAAAGGCCGAGCACGAAGATGTACTCGGCCAAAAGTCCAAAATTGTTGACTTTTTTGTGGATTTTCGGACCAGCCGATTTGCGCGCCCACGCGTGCGGTGCCACCCTTACCGTAATATTAGTAGTAATATATTAATTAATATTAATTATATATATATACATATTAATAAATGAAAAACATAACAATATTTTTAAATATCTTGTAATTAGTATTTATATTATATATTGGAAATTATCTTGGATATTTATCAAGAAAATATTTTTGAATAATGTATGGATAATTGGTCGAAATTGAAATATTTTATACTATTTTATAATACTTTCTGATCATTGGTTTGAAAAAATGGCAAATAGGTTTTTACAATAAAATTCAATTAGTTTGTGTTGCATTTTTTTGACAGCTTCATTTTTATCGCCCATGTGCCATTACATGCGCAGGGTCCTGTAAATGTAAAACATAAAATTGATAAAAAGGGTTCTTGACAAGTTTTGTGTTTCCCGTCCGCATAAAGGGCAAAGGTGCAAAACAGCAAAACACAAAAATACCAAAAAATCACCTTGAGACCTATTCCACTCCACGCGCATTTCGAGAAGGTTTTGGCGCTGCCCCGAGATTGCGTGACCCTGCAGCGCAACCTAGCTTACTTTTCACCGATTACTGACACGCGTCAACCCGAAAAAACACAATGTTTCACGCGAATTCCAGCTCTCCAATCTCATGCTTGTTGCAGCACGCAGGCCTACCAACAGTGACTTGCACAATGTTGTAGACCCTTCGATTCTTTGCTTCACTCTACTCTACTCAAGTCTACCTGCTCTACACTTCTCATATCCACTCTACCCTTCGTACTTCTTCACACCTCTTCTCACATCACCTCTTCTTACTTCTTCTCTCCGCCTCAAGACAAGAGCCTCAAGAGGTAATGTGAGTTGGAGGTAGCGTGAGGTTGGGATGATGTGAAGTTGAGGTAATGTGAGATAATGATTGAGGTTGGGGTCATGCGAGGTGAAGGTAACGTGAGGTGGAGGTAGTGTGAGGTGAAGGTAGTGTGAGGTGAAGGTAGTGTGAGGTGGAGGTGGTGTGAGGTGCAGGTAGTGTGAAGTAATGTGAGGTTGAGGTTGAGGTAATGTGAGGTGGAAGTACCATGAGGTGGAAGCAGAATGAAGTTTACTTTCCGTATCCCGGAGTTTCTCTACGAAGCTTCATTTGCTAGTGCCGATAAGGATTGTATAGTTTAAGAATACCTACAATCAGGAAATACAACTCTTTTGTTTCAAGATGATTTCTAGCCACAGCACCCTTGTGGTGAGAAGATTACAAACAAGGGTGACATTGGTTGCCAGGCGTGCCAGGTACGATAAGTTTTTGGATAACTTTTTTGGATGACTCAGTTCAAGGCCCCATTGATCTTAGCCACTCTCCGGCAATTCCTCCTCAGTATCGGCCAGAAGTCGAGCGGGGACCAATTGGAATGCTCCTAAGTCAAGTGCCTGTGGAAGCGCTGTGACCATTATTGTTGGCACCATAGAGGAGCAGCAAATCCAATGATGAAAATCGAGTGTGGGTCGAAAGTTGAGTACCCATATCGAATGGCATAACCAGTAGTACATACCATACCAAGATATATTGAAAATTATTGGACATATGCCCTATATTGCTATGGCTATAGAACGTTTGAAACCAAAAAATGAACCAAAATCTCTGGGCCAGACAGAGACATAGACGCCCGGAGGTGCAGGAACCAGCTCCTGCAGGCATAGATTGCATCGTGATCACCATGAAAACCATGATGATCAAAATCGTGCCAAGAGTCATAGCAATCCGACAAACACAACAATAACAATAACAATAACAATCATTAATAATAATTATTGAATATTATTGATCATTATTGTAGAAAACAAAAACATAGGTCATTATATATAGGTCATAACATGCAATAACACATAATAAGAGCCATCATTTCCACATCATCTGCGGAGTTTTTCAAGCCTATCCTGGAATCGATTGAAGTCCACCGTCAAACTGCCATCTTCGCGGCCTTGCGACCAGAGTGGCCATGTCAAGGGCACCAGGCTCACCAGGCGACACATAATACAAATGCAATAAAGCAAGTAACAGTATCAGCAATAATAATGGTAATTGTAGAAATAACATGTAATAAGGATATGCGCATGCAGGAAAAATCCCCGTTGCCATTCCCTGGATGGGGTCGCAGTGGAACATTTTGTACTTGTCTAGCCTTTTGCGCTACAAAATGATTGTGGTACACAGTCTCCATCCTACAAAATGGTATGTCCATAAACCATGGCTCTACAAAATGGTAGTGCCTGTCACCTGTTTTGATCCACAAATATTTTGACAAGTTTGTCAAAAAATGATCAAACCAGTGCATTCATGATGTTTAAAAAAATATAAAAATCCCAGAGCCATTTTGTAGAGCATCTATCTTGGCAAGAACTCAGTGTCAACTGCCTTTTTCCCAGGGCCATTTTGTAGGGTTTTCACCCTCTAGTCCATCTTCACTCATCCTTTTCGGAGATGGAACCAATCTGTTTCGTGTGTGCGATGAGCACCAAGCACGCGAGGGCCAACATGGGGGAATATTGGGACGGCGAGGAAATTTAAATGTCCTAAAGCGTTTCCGAGCCAACCATTGCAAACACAAATGTGCACTTACAAAATGGTACATGTATTGAAACGATGGGTTCTCTACAGAATGGCTAGCTGATTTTTCTTTTGTCAATGACTAACTCACATTTTTTTAAACCACCAAATCATACCCTTAAAAACATCTACAAACTGGTTTTTGGTTTGTTACAAAATGGTTTGTCTTGGTGCCCATAAATGATCATGCCTTCAAAATAAAAATGATAAAACCAGTTAAAACCCACAAATTACTACAAAATGGCAAGCTCGACCCCATTTTAAGGAATCATTTTCCACAGAATGGTAGCGTTATAGGGGCCCCAACCCCTCCCATTCTGTGGAGGAAATGGCGTGGAGGATGAAATATATATATATATATAATAATAATATACACGTGCAACTATCTAACTATCTATGATCTATAACATTCTATATCTATATACCTGTAGAGCTGCTTATACATGAATTTCCAAAAAGACATGCATATGCATGCACGTCTTTGCGAACGCCTTTGCATACACATTGAACTATGTGGATAACATATTTGAACGTTGGTAATTCCAAAAACACATTTACTTTTGCTAGGTTGGTGTCTTTGCAGGCAAGTAGGTTATTGGGATTAAATCTAGTTAAACATTGTACATGTGCAATGATGGAATCAAGACCAACAAAAACTGGAGGCAGTTTATGAGAAACCAAATGGCCAAAAGTTGGATGAAATTGCGAAAACATCCCAAATGGCCAAAGGACCCTCATCTCCTCTGCCAGCTGAAAACGTGCCGGTGATGCGCAAGACGCAAGGAGCAAAGGCGCAATCGAAAGCAATATCCTGGGGAATGGCCAGGCTTGGATTGACCGAATCGCTACCACCACACTGAAAAGGCTCAACACATCATTCAGGTTCCAACTGCCAATATCTTCAACAATTCTTTGAATATCTTTAAGCTTTCAAGTTACACAGATATAAAATTCATATAACATATGCTGAATTAGAGATGCTTGGTAAGTATGCAACGGATATGCAAGGAAGTCATGACGATGAACCCGTCCGTTGCAACGGCTCCTCCGCCGCGTGGGAATAGGCCTGGCGTCCCTGAGTGCAGGCTGCGGTGATGGGCTCGAAGCCTTCCACCAGGACCACCACCTGGCGCCACAACGCCGTTGCTTCAAATGGGGCTTTCCATAATTAGTCATGGTACCCCAATAGCTGGCTGGTTTATTTCATGGAAAATCCCTATTAAATGGATGATGGGGATGTAAGATCATGGCAAAACTCAGGTGCCAAATGGTAACACACATTTTGGCTGCGTTTTTTCAAGGGTTATTTTTATTTTAATGTACGTTGATCTGGTGTGGCTTCCGTCAAAACCCAAAACCAACTACCTGAAGGCTTCACAAACCAGTACGATCCGTGCTGGTTATAGATGTTGTTTTACTCGGCACATTGGAATGTTGGGGAATCATGATGTAATGGTGTTTCGCTCGGTGAAAACAGGAATATCACCAATAACAGGGGGATGATAGGTGAAAGTTATTCCCCAACCATATTGCCAGTCAGCAGCAGAATTAAGAAGTCTTGTCTTGGCCTATATTGACCTTGACTATGTTTTTTTTGAAGTGGTGGGGGTAAAAACCAAATATGGCTATAGCTAGATAGATAAGGTAAGGACAGGTAAGATTAGATTTACTGTAGATTAGATTAGAAAAAATGGATGGATAGATAGATAGATAGATAGATAGATAGGTAGAAAGATAGATAGAAAGATAGATAGATAGATAGACAAATAGATAGATAGATAGATAGATAGATAGATAGATAGATAGATAGATAGATAGATAGATAGATAGATAGATAGATAGATTAGATAGATTAGATAGATTAGATAGATTAGATAGATTAGATAGATTAGAGAGATAGATAGATAGATAGCTTAGATAGATAGATAGATTAGATAGATAGATTAGATAGATAGCTTAGATAGATAGCTTAGATAGATAGATTAGATAGATAGATTAGATAGGTAGATTAGATAGATAGATAGATTAGATAGATTAGATAGATTAGATAGATTAGATAGATTAGATAGATTAGATAGAATAGATAGATTAGATAGATTAGATAGGTTAGATAGATTAGAGAGATTAGATAGATTAGATAGATTAGATAGATTAGATAGATTAGATAGATTAGATAGATTAGATAGATTAGATAGATTAGATAGATTAGATAGATTAGATAGATTAGATAGATTAGATAGATTAGATAGATTAGATAGATTAGATAGATTAGAAGATTAGATAGATTAGATAGAGTAGATAGGATAGATTAGATAGATAGGATAGATTAGATAGATAGATTAGATAGATTAGATAGATTAGATAGATTAGATAGATTAGATAGATTAGATAGATTAGATAGATTAGATAGATTAGATAGATTAGATAGATTAGATAGATTAGATAGATAGATAGCTAGATAGCTAGATAGATAGATAGATAGGTAGATAGATAGATAGATAGATAGATAGGTACGTAGGTAGGTAGATAGATAGATAGATGGATAGATAGATAGAGAGAGAGAGATAGATAGATTGATAGACTATGTGATGTTGCGGATATCCATCCCAAGGATTGTGGATGCTTAATATGTTTGTTTGACCTACACTCATGGGTGTAAATGATGTACCAAACATGGGGACATGATGCACTCCCTCAACGTCGAACGGGATCAATTTGGATCAAATCCAAATGGAGTATCTACCAATAGATCC
>CAMXCT020001979.1:599048-624048 GCA_947184155.2 Cladocopium goreaui
TTTCATCAGCCCCAAGAGACAGCCAAGAACGTCATGGATGACCCCGGCGCAACGCCAAGCAGCATCCAGTCTCATCGTCGGGCTGCGTCAGCCGCATTCGTTGGTTCTGGAAATTGCTCAGGGCACCTGCGAGGGACCAAAGCTCAAGGCCTCAATGATTTTAATGTTAAACATGTTTAATTTTTTTCGCCCCAACCCGGACGTTGCTCCACACTTACAATCGTCATCATGATGATGATGATGATGGTGATGATGATGATGATGGTGATGATGATGATGATGATCATCATCATCATCATCATCACATCACGATCATCATCACATTGAAATTCGCCACTCCCTCTGAACAATATGTTGACTGGAGTAATAACATCAACTTTATCTTCATAGCCACCTGAAGTCAGACGTGGCGCAACGTCAGGGTTGCAGCGAACTTGTTTAAACATATTGAATATACAACGCTATAGGCTTCTACTTGGAAGATCATCACACCTAGTAAATGTTCAATCAGCTTGTCAGCAAGTCCAATAAGCGGGCTTTTGCACTTGTAACTAGGTGGGTTATATCCCCAATTTCTAGCCAGCTAAATGCATCTAAATGCACTGATCCTCCAAGTACTGAAAGAAGTTCTCTGTTCATTTTCGGCATGTGGATGTTGAGTTGCCGACTGTCTGCTCAGCTAGCATAACATATTCATCATGTGCTAACAGAGGCTCCCCAATCCACTTGAAACAATCTATGATATCTATGTATATATATATACAGTATAATATAGGTATTTCCAAGGTATGTCTGGGTGATCTCCCACGCATACCTAAGAGTGCTGACCGGGGCCGGGCCCTTCCCATCGATCCTTTTGCTGGGCGCAGTCGAGCCTTTGTCATCGCGCCAGGATCCCCCTCTGTGAGGATCCGCACCAGGTCCACCAAGACGATATAGTGAACTTAAAGAGATACCCTCTGGCAAACGTTTATAATGGGATTTTAATGGTGGTTTAATGGGATTTTATGGTGGTTTAATGGGATCTAATGGGATTTTACCCTCTGGTAAACGTTTAAAACTATGGAAAATCCAGCCATTTTAATGGGTAAATCAACTATTTCGACTGGGCCATTTTCAATAGCTATGTTAAATTACCAGAGGGTATCACTGACCAACACCTTGCGTAGCAACTTGGTTTGACTATGCTAACCTGTCAACCAGCCAAGGGTCCTCAGGATCATCTTAGTGGGAGGCAGCGTTCTTGTCCTTTTCTTGGCGTACTTCAAAGGACCTTTCGCGAACCGCACATGTTGACCATCCTGAGTACTAAATCATCGCTTGATCATTTCTGGGGTGTTCAGTTTTTTGATCTGACCATCTGGTTGGTGGTGCAATAACCATCTTGAAAAATATGAAAGTCAATGGGAAGGATGACATCCCATATGGAAAAGTTTGAAACCACCAGCCAGCCATTTATAGAAGTAACTTGTGTTCAGTTTTTAGGCAGCCAATTTCTTGGCCTTTGGCAGTTCAGCATCCATCAGCCATTGCCGATGCAATGTCTCACCATAGGATGGCTGAGCACCAAAAAGTGATGATGTTCGATTTGAACAAACTCAAACAACCAATAGAGAGGCTCATTTATGTTGGATCATTATTTATTTGTATATATATATAAATATATATATACATATATGTAATGTCAAGTGCACCACCGGGGTCGTGTGAACAGAACATACTACAATTCCTATCAACAAGCTAGCTTGCTACAGTATATAATATCTATCATGTATAATATGTATGATTGTATGACATTGTATGTATCTTGCGGGTATACTGTACTTACCATGCAGTGATTCAGGGGCGGCTGGCCTAGCCAGTGGAGCACTTTGGCCCCAGAACATGCATGGTGCTCCCCAGGGCACGTCATCCATGAGGGTTGCGCCGAGGTAAAGTCTTACACGTCAGGGATTGTCCTGCAATGGAGATTGCAGCCCTTGTAGCAACCCTGAAACGAAGCACTGCAGGAACAGCAACTCATCATCTAAGCTGCGGTGATTGGTAGCTCATAAATTTGCCACCACTTCGAGGTTCTACGGGCTAAAATTCAGCTGGTATATGGACTGGGCAGCGTATTTTCAAACTGCTGGAGACGTAGAGATCCAACATCTGACCTGCGTTCAGGAACTGGCTGCTGATTCCAACCGTTCTTTTAGTAAGTTGGGAAGTTGGGGCTGCAGTTGCTGGACAGGGTCATATCCAAACAAAACATGGGGATACACCATGATACACCAATGGCTTTTCCCAACAAGAACAGCTGTCACTCTGCTCCTAAACACTTAGGAATGGAAAATGACCCGGGCAGCATCCGCAGCCCTTAGGACACCATAAATCCATAAATCCTTCTATATTTTGCTTCATTGATGTGCATCTGGCAACCCCAATAATCAAGAACACCACCATTTACATTCATTTACCAGTTTCTAGCATCCATACGTAGATCCATATGGGGGATATGGCCACTTTAACATACTTTACTCATATTTAAATCATCTGAAGCCATCCACTGGATCGATCCCGCCCCAGCAGGGGCTGAACACCAGGCTCCGGACACCACCACACGCAGCAGCAGCTTCCGTTCCGAGCCGATGCCGCTGGTCGCCAAGTCCTGCGACAGGAGCTGTCAGAAAAGCCATGGATGGAAGCTGATGAAAACCACCCATATAGCTGGGATTGATATGGTTTTCTGGATGTGAGTCACCAAACCAAAAATGTGGGTAGGTCTTGACCCGTCCCAAGCTTTCATGATTTCATGGCACTTCTCTGCTCTTTTTTTGATGCTCAGTTCGTTCATTGACACCCGAACTGAGGTTTGATGAGCCACTGAGCCAGCAGTACCCCGGCAACTGAGCCGTTGTCTCCTTGAAGCGGTACATGGTTAAGGCCTCGTGAGATCCCAGGAGGGCACCCCCGGCAGCCAACTCCTGAGCCACCAACAGTTGGATGTGGTGAATCTTTTGGGGAGAAGAGATGCAGTGGGTCAGGGGAATCATGTGGAATCTATAGATTTTATGGATGTTTCATGGATGTTCATTGATCATCAATGGCTGCTTGTATGGGCATTTAATCTCATTTAATTATTTTATTGACATCTATGGAGGAATGATCGAATTTCAATGGTGTTCCTGCGCCGGATTTGTCAACACGGTCAGCCAGGCAGATGTTTGAGTGTCGAAGACATCCACCCGCACCTCAGTAGGAAATTACCGCGGGTGTCAAACAGAGGCCTCAAAGGTTTGTTCCAGGAAGTTCCCCAATATTTCATGATAGATTATGGTACATTTGGCACACCCAATATGCATTTCCGAATCTTGACAGAGTTTCTGACAGAGTTTATTCAGCTCAGAAATGCGCCACTGCAACCAAGCGGCTGCACAAACATAACCTCAGCTGTCTTTTTGGGACACCACTTGCAAAACAACACCTCTATGGTCCTCGAGAAAACGGAAGTGGGCCGGAAGGAAATTATCAAATGGGCGCGTGCATCACATGCAACAGGTTGACCAGGAGGAACTATGACCAACATGTACATATCTTCATGTCTTCCTTTTTTCCGGTTCAACATCCCAAGCCCGACTAAAATAGTTCTATCATTGTGTAGCAAACTTAAGGTATGTCTTGAATCCACCAAACAGCACCAAAGATTGCTGTGTAGAAAACGGAAATATACAGTGACACGGTATCTACAATTTTTGGGCAGGCACAAACGCACAAGTATGTACATGTGCTATGCTGTTTGCGTGGAAGCCTGTAAATACGTGTATATATACATAATAGTTATATATGTCATACATATATTGAACATCTATCGCAAATCTATCAATCTATCAACCTATCCATCCCAGCCATCAATCCATCTATCTTATCGGATCTAATATATATATATATATATCAAAGTCTTATCTATTCAATCGTATCAATCTTATTTTATCAAATCTTCTCTTATTTTATCTAATCTCACCATCTCATCTCATCTATTCTCACCTCATGTCCTCTAATCTTGTCTAATATTTCATATTCTAAGACTATTCAATTTCCAACCCGTTTTATTCGGAAACATGTTCTATTCTAATCTATCTGTCTGTCTTCTATATGTCTTCTATGTATATGTATATACATTATTATTATTGTTCTTCTTATTATTATCATATGTGCACACACACACATATATATATATACACACACACATCCCAGAATCACCACAGCAGCTTTTTGGTGGGTCCAGAGCGGTCCCCGCCAGGGAACTTGCGAGGCGGCTGGCGGAGTTTCCCAGCGCCACCCGTGTCTCGCAGAGGCCGAAGAAAACGCCCACATACTCCGGGCCCACCTGGCAGCAACGAAATGGGGAGGTATTTAATTGTGGGGATTTCACCAAAAAATTGGATTTATCCAGCAAAACATGGGATATTATAGGGATTTCACGGGAATCTGATGGGAAATTGCACTCTTAAATATGGGGATTTAACCCAAAAATGGTAGTCTAATTAATTGGGATTTCGTAGAGATATTGATTTTCAGATATGATTAATTTATGTACAATATGGGAAGCTAAGCCAGAAAAAGGGTGGCATAGTCTGGTTGGGACTTAATGGGAACATAACAGATTTCATGATCAGATGGATGGTCTTTAACTATAGCAACCCTCGAAAAGATAGAAAAGACACATTTTACTGACATCATAATACATTGCGCTTCCATCTTCTTTGTGGCTCCCCTTATAATATATATATACACATACGTCCCCATTTCAGGATGTTAAATGTTACTGTAAACCATCACTTTCGATGAAGACAAGAAACGAATCTCTTGGATTTTTTGGAGAGGAATTATCGAGGAACATTGTCTGAAATTTAGGGTTTTAAGTGATTTCATTTCTTAAAGATCGACCAGAAAATGGAGATCCGAGAAACGACAGAATGCAGCAACAACAGGGCGATATAGAAGCAAGAAAAACATAGGTTTTAAGCAGCAAAAAAGAGGTTTGTATGGGAAATATCACCAAATATCACCAATGTAAAATTCTCACATTCTAGCTATCCCATAATCATGGGGAGTTTGCCAATTGGCCACCTGGGGCTCTGGGCCCCATGTATCAGTGTAACGGCTTTCAATTGGGTCTGGTAGTTCTACACATTTTGACGGCCATCCCAGTGTCTGTAGTACCCGCAAATCATGATGAAGCGATACACATATGATCATCATATATGATCCACAAATCTCGAGTTTTTTCTCCCAGGAAAATCAGGAGGTTTTCTCTATTAAATGGGGTAATTGGTATGGTTTTTGGTATGGTTTCCTGTAAGTTTTCCCTCCAACTAATCTATAACCACCCCATCCGAAAAAAACCCTGAACCTCGCCACTTCGCGGCGGGCTACGCCCGATGGGACTCGGAGAGCCCATGTCACCCTGCGGCGTATGGGTCAACACCTATGGCATAATGGGACCATAGGACCATTAACGGGATGATCATCCATTTCTCAGCTGTTTTGGGGGATACCCAAGTTATGAGCTAATTACCTTATGGACATCCAAGTATATCCAAGTAAAATTATCGGGATATCTTGGGTCAAACTGCGGACATGGCTGCAAATGAAGCGCAGTGCCAAGCTTATACGCTTCAGTCAGGCAAAGGAAGAAACTCATCACCAACCTCTATATATATATAACAGTGCATGGTCTTGTCTTTTCTCGAATTCAGGTAGGCAGAATTCCTGCTTCAATTTCAACAAATGTATGGGGGTGTAAATGTTTCACAGCACTTCACTTTTGTGGATCCCCGGCGGCTGGGAATTCTCAGCAACGCGGTGCGGCCCCATTTCAGCCAGCTCGGGTGACCATGCAGCAACTGGTTTTGGTAGGCATAATTCAACGGATACTTTTAAAGATTTCCGGGGGATACTGTCCCAGAAACCATGGTCTTCTGAGTAATTACAAAGGTTTCCAGTAAGATTGTCCTTGTTCCAATTCAGGGAATGATTCTTATAGGCAGAAATGGGACATGGAATACAAAAAAAGACGGCGTATTATAGCAACAAATGACAGCTATATACAGTAATTTGGTCAGAAACATGGGCACATATTGGATATATTGGGACATGCGCAACATACAAAACACTTGGGCGACTTGCTAATCTTCGTTCCTAGCCCCTAGCCAGTTGCTAACTTGGAAGGCGACCCGAGGGGATATGTACAGATCGGTGAAACTTGGCCATCTTGCAGACTCAAGGTTTGAAGCCTATCAGAGATTTGTCCTGCAACAAAGCGCCATAGAAGTCGAACAAAAAACGGTTGCTATGGGCTATGCCCGACCCGAAACAACATGGCTCTGGCAAATGCCCAAATGGATCCAAATGGTCATTTTCATTCATTTTCACCATCAGCCTTATTCTGCCCACTGCTGTTTCAATGTCCAACAATTCTGATGACTTCGCCAGCGAAAACTCGCCACTCCTGGAGGGCTTTGAGTTCCCGTCTCATCTCCTCTTCCTGGGCCTTCAACTCCTGTCAGAGACATGGGGATGGGTCAGAACTGGGTACCCCAAAAAATGTTGGTCACGCCACAATAACTGACAATAACATACAATAACTAGAATATACTAGAATCACTGGCCCCCTTGGCCTTTAACTTTGATGCATATCCATAGATTGAAAATGATTGAAATCTTCTTTTGGGACCATACCAATTTCTATCGTCGACGCGTCAACTCATCGCCTCTGTCTTTGGCAACGCAGCGCTAATCTCTTCCCGAATTTCCTCAAGGTCAGCCACCATTCAGAAGTGGAGCCGGCGAACTGCTTCCCACGAAGTCATGTGGACATTCACCGTACCCTGCTTTTGACCCACCAAACCAACCATGTGCAGTAACATGCAGATTTGTGGAGTGAAGCTGCTTTGAAACCACAACAAGACTAAGCACACTTTTACCAGCATTTCTCAACATTTTGCCAATCTGGTATCTCAGATTATCACCTTTTTACCAACAGATTACCACACAGAAAGTTGCCACATTCTACCCGCCAGGGCACGGCCAAGAGCTTCGGATGTTGCGCGCGTCTTCGCGCCAGTTGGGCTTCCAGGTCAGTGACACGCGCCTGCAGATCCTTGGAGGCTGGGGAATGACCCACCATTCGTAAACTAACAGTTTGCTATTGAAAATGGTCATCTATAATTAGTTGATTTACCCATAAAAAATGGGTTCATTTTCCGTAGTTATGTAAACGTTTACCAGAGGGTAGATTTTCTATAACCGTTCTTTGGATATATGAAAGATATATCAATGATGAATCAGGTCATCATTATTCCCTCATGATATGATAATATTAGAGCACATTATGGATATATCTACCATTGACTGGCCCAATTTTGTGGTTATATTACCCAGCATTTTGGGTACAAGGTTCCTATATGGGGAGATGACCATCCTCCAAAGTCCTGTGAGTCCAAACGCAAAACCACCAGGAATGAATTGGTTGAAATATCTTCGAAAATCTTAATGGGATTTTTATATGAAATAATATAATTATATAGGAACCAATGGGCGTATCTGGGTTTATTTAGAATAAATGTATATATATATATTATACATATATATATATACACATATATATATATAGTGGGGATATGGGGACAATAGTGGAATATAAACAGCAACAATTCAGGATGTCAAACCAACATAAACCAGCAATAAATCGATGCATTGAATGGGGTATTTTTTGGGGATATGATACAATGATATTTTATGGGATACCCTCTGGTAATTTAACATAGCTATTGAAAATTTCATTTTCAATGGGAAAATCCACTATTAATGGTCATTTTCAATAGCTACGTTAATTTGCCAGAGGGTATTTTAGTGGGATACTTAACAGGCAATGAATGGCAATACATTTCACCGTAAATTGCTTTTTAATTTTCAATGTCATACCATGTCATACCGACAAAATCGGGGTCAGTCTGGGGTGTTGACCCCTCTATTCATCAACTAGGAAAAGACATCTACGGGACCATACCTTCAAATTGCTCTGTTAGTGCGGTGGCAGTTGAGGATGGGATGAGGAGGAGTCAAACATGATTAACATTCATGATTTGTTATATTTGTTCATGTATATAAATCTATTCCTTCCTCGTGGTTCCAACCAATCACAAAAACGTAGGCCAATGTCGATGGAGGTAGCGAGGGGAGCCAACCATTTTTCCAGACTTTCAGGGGAACATGTATATGTCCAGAAATCTATGTACATACACGTATGCATACATCTACATATCCAAATGCATTTCCATATGCACTTACATTCATACTTTAGCAGTTGATGTGATACTCAAATCGATGTATATAGCTATAGTTCTGCACATCATCAAGCCCGTGGTGCAAGGAATTAGCCAATTGCCCATGACGTCAAGCCGTCCAAGGTGCTGAAAGCTGGTTCTCTTTCTGCATCAGCACCTCTGTCTTCTCAGCAATTTCCTCGCATGTTCAATGGAGGCATCGTGAGATTGATTTGACAACATTTACAGGAATACATGGCGTTCCTCTCCAAATTAAGGGGGTTCCTGCAAAATCTCCTTTCATCCACTCATTTTTTCCGGAGGATATCGCAATTCGATGAATTGATTGGACACTTCTGTTGGCGAATCTTGGGAATTCACTGGCGACTTTAAGTCTTCAATTCACGGGGTGGTAATGCCATGGAATTCACCAGTCTGAAATAAGGTGATGTGGTAAATCAATAGAAAAAACAATACCCGCATGCCATCACTGGTGGTAAAAACATCCCAAAATGGTAGGTATATGGCAGGGGTCTACCACGTTAATTCCAGGAATTCATCCCCTACGAACCATCATCACGATGGCCTGGTGTGAGCTTTAGGTTCGCTTGGCCTTATTATGATGGATATGATGGATATATCATGATATGTTCACAGAATTCCCCCCCCACACACACTCCAATAAATATAAACAAATACCTATGTATGTATGTATGTATGTATGTATATACACATCTAGATAATTATCTATGATTATAAATCATAAATTATAAATTACATATGTGCACATACACACTTAAGTGGGCTTGTGAACCGACTTTTCACGCAGGGGCCATGACTTTGTGGCATTTGCCAAGCGGCGATCTCACAGGCACGGGCGGTTTCAGCCAGCGCGTCCTCAGGGCACCAAGAACTGACACTGCCGTGAACATATGGTAGTCTGATAGTTTCATATGCTTTCACTATGGTATTCATATGGTTTTAACATAATTTAATCAGGAGAATCATTGAATCATAGGATGGAGGTACTGGGAAGATCATGGGGAACAAACACCAAATTAATGAAGGTTTATAGCGAAAATCATCAATCAATGGGTGGTTTTCCAGCCATGTTTGATCACCAGAGGGGTTACCACAGCTGAGCCATGGGGGATACCACAGCTGATTTCCCAGTGGTGAGGCCGTTTCAGGCGGCTATCAACGCAGGCAAACTTCAGGACAGCCACTTATAATACAATTTAATAAAGATAATAAACATGGTAGTCATGCCCAATCAATTCCTATCAGTACAGTATGTTTTAATGTTTATGTTTCTAATGTTTGTTGGATAAACTCACCTTTTGGATCCTTTTGGAGATTCTACCCACGATTGTTTGATATCCCAAAATTGTTTGGCTTGAACTCTGCATGTTTTGGTTGCGCTGTTGAACCCCAGTTTCGTTGATTGACTCCATTTTTCAAAACCCCATTTCTTGGTTTAACTACCCATTTTTGGTGCCTAATCAATCCTAATTTGTATTGCTTAAACCCCAGGCATGGCTTAAAGCCCAAGTCTTGCTGCTAAACTCTGATTTTTTGGCTCCAGTTTTTGGAGTTGCTCATCCCTCCAAGTCCTTCAAACTCCAGCCCCAACGCACCTTGATGCTGTCCAGATAGTCTCGCCGTTGCAAGAGGGTGGCCTCCAGAGTGGCGATCTTCTGCTCAGTTTGCTTGGCTGACTTCATCATCCTTAGCTCCAAACTGCTGCTTCTTCGAAACCAATGAGGGAAGATCTTGCCGGGGATTTCCAGGTATGACATTTTGGAAACATATTCCAAACCACCAACCAGCAAACACATCCACCAGAGTTAAACACTTTGGAGTTCAGTGGGTGAACAATTGGCTTGACCAAGTATCTTGAACAATTCCCTAACATGTTTGGACAATATTAGGCAACGATAGGGGTGGGAACAACATGAGCACTTAATGATCACTGAAAATCAGGGCCGCGGCTTCATTGACGAAGGGAACAATAAGGTTGAATGATGTTTAAACTTAAAACCAACAATACACGGGAATGTTTGACTAACAACCAATTTCAGGGCTTAGCTAAGAAATGTATAGAAATGTTGGGGACTTTAACAAAACATGAGCTTTGCGACGAAAAACAGGCTCCAAACAGCAAGAATGAGGTTTTCGGCGGTAGCACGTGACTACACCCGGCCAAAACTGGACCTGAAATAGGGCACCTCTCTCGACCGTGTTTTTGTGGCATATGTCAAGCTATGGTGGCAAGGGACTCAGGGCCCACTTTTACATCATTCTATCACATACATACCCTGACCATCCCTCACCAACATCCAGCATCCTTGATGGCCAGGACTCCGAATGAGCTGCGCAATGCTGTAATGTAAGATTCCAACGGACCAAAAACGCATAACACACACCCACACTTATTTCTTTTAGGGTCAGAATTCAGGATGGGCCTTGTTTCTTTGCAGATCTCCATTTTTGGTTGCTGATATATGATATAGTTAGGTCTTTACAGGATCTCCATTTTTGGCCTTTACATCACTTTGCTTGGCAATCTCCAGGTTCACCTGGATGTTCCAAGAATAATTGTTGCAAGAAACAACTACAACTGCCTCCATTGACCCCTCCACAACAAACAAACCTGGAATTCCTCTAAAATATGTTTGGAAGACACATTCGGACTGCAAAAGTGCCATTTTAAGAGTTACCATCTTCAAATGTTCCAGTATGTTCCGGATTGTTCCTTTCCTTCCTTCTCTCATTCTTGTCGGCCATTCTACCGCACCAAGCATCCCCAAGCGGAGCTGTCGCAGCTCTTCCCCCGCGATACTTTGCGCGCTGACCCGCACGAAGACCTCTGCTGAATCCTTGCCACAGGAGGATCTCCACTTGACCCAGGTGAGGGGAACACATGGATCGACAAGCCAAAATATGGCTCGGCTTTTCTGCAACATTTCGCTTACAATTTTGGTCAATGTCTTGTATAAAGGTGTCTTAACATTGGTATTGCTCAAATGCGACCACAACCAGTCACTTCCGGCATTCGGAATCTCATGGTGTGGAGGGGTCCAATGGTGTGGGGGTCCCCAATATTGAGAAACACCTATGTAGCATCCCAGCATACATCCCCAAAACAGAGAAGTTAGAAGTTAGAAGCCTTTTTCCAAGGCTCCATCTCCAGCCCATAGTTCGTTTTTCTATGACTTTCTATGACTTTCTATGACTTTCTACGTTCAGTTTCAGGGTATGTCGGGTATGTCCGGTTCCAGGAACCTTCGCCGCTTGCAGCTTGTGTTGTTTCAGCATGGCTTCCTGTGGCAGGAGGCTCTTGATCTGCTTGCCCAGCGCGCGCGGCTCCTGCGCCACGTGACCCTGTGAGGCTTGGAGTTGAGGCTCATCAAATTCATGGATACATTATTGTGTGTATACACATATATATATATTATACACAGTATCTAAATGTAAAACAAACACGTATAGATCAATTATATATATATACACATGCGATTATTATATCTATACATGTAAGATCATGTAAGTGCATACCTATATAGTAGAAGTGTAGATGACAATGTATGTATAGTTATAGGCTATCTGATTATTTGGCAGGCAGTAAAGCTCCACCACTCAACTTTGTGTTGTCCCTCAACATGACACTGTCCACAAAAGGGGTTTAGCCCCAAGATGCGGAATTGAATTAAGCCTTGCTTTATTGTAATTTTGATCACACAATGATGATTTAGTGTGGGGTTTTAGGGCACATTATCCTGCAGTAATTGAAATTAAAATAAATTAAAACCATATGTTGAGCTCCATGGGTTTGGTAGGAGCCTCAGGTCCATCATATTTTTATTTCCCATGTTAGCATAAAACTACACAGATTTTTGCATCTTTTTTTGAGCCTCTTCCATCCCAACCCCGCTGCTGCGTTGAAAACTCTCCTTTGTCCGCACGCGGTGCCGGTTTCGGGCGCATAGCTCAGCGATCTTCGACAGCTTCCGATGCGACAACCTGTGGAGGGCTTGCGAAGGGTGGCAGGGTACTCAAGACGGAAGCCGTTCAATGTGCTAAACCCACTACTCTTAGTAAAGCAATAATAAACCACCCATATTTTGGTGGTTTTTGCACCGTTTATGGTACATTTGGGAATGGTTTACTTTTGCAATCTTTTGCTAGACTAACGTGAATACACCATCCCCAATTGTCAACCACAAAAGAGGGCTATGAAATTGATCATGTCGTGGGTATATTGTACACCCACAAAGAATTAGCTACAAATTGGGGATATTTTATTATGGGTTCTCAATTCAATAGGTTCCAAACGTTCCCAAATAGAATTTTACGTGGTGGACAAACAGTATGAGTTTGTCTATGCAGAAGATGCATAATAAAAATGCATTTTTTTTGTTGCTGTCTGAAAGAAGTTCTGCAGCTTTTTGGCAGATTTCCATGCCACCAAGATCTATGAATAAACAACGATAACTTCATCGGTAAACCTCCACGTGTGTAAATTTATGAGGGCATGCACATCCACATCTGTAGATGCCTGTGTATAAATGAAAAATTATATATATACACATATGCAATCATATGCAGAGATACCGTAGATCAATCGACATGGACTTGACATGGACACATAAGGATGTAATGCGGATGTCGTTCCAACAATCTGATTCTCGCCATTCCTGCGGTAATCCCCTGAGCTGCCAAGGCCTGTTGCTATCCAGATGCAGCTGCTGGATATGGTGCAACGCCTGCCCAACATGTCATGAATTCTGACGACTGGGCCCCTTAAGCCCAGCCCCTCCAAGATCTAATTATGATCATCTATGGTTAAAAAAAACGGCAGTTTTTCGTTGCTGGTTCACTTGAGGCATATCCACCACCTTTTCCAACGATTGCGCCTCAATCAGCGTGATATCCAGCATATCATCCAGCAAATTATCTGACCTGGATGTGGCCACTGGGTGCCGCAAAATCACAATCTCTGATCATTGTTTGTCGCTAAGGGATGCTGACTCAACCCTCCTTGCTGAGAGTAGCGACCTTTGGATCCCCATCAAAGCTTGGACAGTTCCAACCGGTCCATCCCCATCCCGTTCTTAGGGCCCATAAAGCTTTGATTCCGAAGCATGGACCAAGCTGGACACATATGGGGGGCAGCATGGGCAGGGCAGGCTCTGCTTAATGGGTTAGAAGGTCCAAAAAGAAAAAAACATGGTCTGAACACCCAAGTGAACAACTCCCAAGTTGAACGTGTTGGAAGAAAATGGGGCCGTGCACAGCCACATTGCTGCAGATAGGGCATGACAGATTCACACCAGTACAAGCCCAACTCCAGAAAACTAATAAGGTCCTACGCCCAGCGTCAATCTCAATGTCAAGAGCATTGGGTTTTCCCTGCCGCAGTGCTGGCTGGCTGTGGGTAGTGGTTTCACAATCCAGCTGGAATTTTAGCTACATTGTGCCAACATGTGGTACTTCTACTGTGCGAAAACGTGATATTTCTTGTGCTTTCTGTCAATCAACGTGTGATGCATGGGGTGAAAGCAAAACGCAGCGAAACAATGGCTTTCCTTCCAACGTCGTGTGCATCTCACAGGGCAAGAATCCATTGTTGTTTCTGCATGTCAAAGCCCATGGGAAAATATATTCATCAATGATTGATATTTTCAACCCACCCCGAATATCTTTGTAAGCCGGTTATTCCAACGTAGGAATCAACTATACTAACTAGACAATAAACCGCTGGCTGAAACTATCATGAATCATGAATATAAAAACTATACGAACAATGCATGTATATATATATACATACACATACATACAAATATATCTGTTCAGGAATGTCTTTCTTCAAATCATATAACATCATATAACCATATGTAACCTATGTATATTGCAACTTGTGATGTAAGTCGTTGAGTGGAACCACTCGACGCCTCAAAGCCATGAACATCATCGATGCCCCCAGGTGAGCCACGCGGCAACTGCCCAACTCCAAGCTGTGCAATGGAGGACCTTGAAATCACAGCTTATACAAGGAAAATCATCGATCAATGAAGGTTTTAATGGGAAAATCATGGAACATCATCAATATATAAATGGATGAAAAAACATCTATCAATGGTGGTTTAAGTGGGTGAAAACCCTCTGGTAAACTAACTTAACATAACTACGGAAATTCCACCCACCTTTAATAGGTAAATAAACGACCTAAATGTGCCATTTTCAATAGCTATACAGTTAATTTACCAGAGGGTAAATGATAGTTCGTTAATGCAACTGTTTGTAATAGCTACCTTTAAATCCTCCAACGAGTGAACATACCATCAAAACTACCGGAAATCCCACGAAAAATGGTGATGTGACTTCATGGGATTTGATGGGATTTTATGGGATGCACTTGACTAGGTTGGCCTATAATTACCATAGTTATAATAACTATGGTTTATGTATGTTTATGTCACTATGGTTTGTGGATATATCGAACTTGACAAAAACTAGACCAACTTATAACTGGGGGGGGGATCACCTTGTAGTTGGGGATGGTGACCTCAACTATGGCAAGTAACTATGGTGCCATAAGGGTGTGCTTTCTTGGTCAATAGTTGGAACTGAAAAAGAAGCGAATAAGAATGTGAATTCGTGAGCACGCAAAACACAAATATCAACATGTTTTAGGCACATGTTGGATTAGCCATACCTAGATACGGATTGCTTGCGTGTAGTTATACATAGTGATTTGTATAGTCATTCAAACGCAGTTGTTTACATATAAGTAGAAAATATACATAGATCTATATAGACATACAAAGGATGGATGGTTGCGAAATCCTGCGCCAGTTGAAAACGGTGGTAAACATCCCATTATTTTTGAGGGTTTCAACCATTCGCCCATCAGCGTAGCTGTGGCCGGGAGACAGGGCTCTGATCCCAAAGCATCCGCCAATTCGCAAACACCTGCCGATCGCGACGGATGTTTTAAGAGGGAATCCCATTACAAGCAGGGGTTATTTATATAGGGGATAGTGAACATCCTCAATATATATATATATACAGTGTACATCAATATACTATATACTGGTTAAATATGATTATAGAGTAGATGAATCCGAACTCATCATCAACCCACAGGGGTGATTTTTGCATTGAGCTGGAGGAAAAGAAACTCCGTCGCAAAGGAGGCGCATTTCAGGTCATACACGTTCATCTAATGTGGGAAACCCAATAGTAGATTAGCCCCAATATTATGGGTGGGATTCAAACCATCCCCAAATGGTAGGTTTATTACATTTTATTACTGCCTACATTCCAGTACTTCCCAAGACTTCAAATGTTTGTGATGCTGACGGCTACCAGGTTTGGAGCTTCTCTGAGATGATCTTTGTTTGACATGGAAACGGCTTGCTTTTAGAGTCATAGACCAGCGCTTCTGAATGTACCTTCCCTTGGGCCAACGACCATCAACCATCTCCCTTGAACTGGTTCTGAAATGGTTGGTTCTTCCAAACCATTCGGTATCATCTGATCAAGTCTGAAAAATGATACATCAACAGAATAATCCCTTGTCCTTGTTTCAAATACCCAAATAAGGTACCCCAGAATGAACACATCTAGTCTATCTACTGCAAAACCAAGGGTTCTGGCAGGGTTTGCATATTGGGGGGAAGGGATTTAGACAATAAGTGAGTTGGCCCTCCATCACCTCCCAACTATAAGCCACAACAAATACCACATTGCTGGTTATATACCCCTATAGTCCCATAAATATCCCCACGAATGTATTAGCATGAACGACGCGCGCGCACACATATGATATACATATATGGTGTATAATACCAGTCTGTACCAGTCTGTTGTATGTTGTATAACCAACAGCATCCCATACAATCAATCGAATACAGTATCCCATTCATATATTAATATCCCACATGGTTACGGCTATGGTTCAAAATGCTGCTTCCCGTGCAAACACCAAAATAACTGGTAAATGGATGTTCATTCAAATTCCCTCATTTTTTGGCATAATTTAAAATAATAGGTTTTGATACATCCCAAACTAATGGAGAATTGACCAGAATCCGTATCAACCATCCCAATTGACAACTGGTTCATAACTTCGTCGTAACCCCAAAATTCATAATCCCCCAAATTTGGTTTTTACAATTTTATATATATATATATATCCCATCATATATTCATATTTCATGCTTAAACCCCTATTCATCTATCATTAATCCTCATAAATCGCTATGTATCCCCATTGATCCCCATTAATCCATAGTATATCCATAGTATATCCATAGTAATCCTCATTCTTCCATAGGACCATTGGATTTTTTTTCCCCATAACTCCTCGATCCATCGGATCAGGCCCCAGGCCTGCATCGCCCAAAGGATTTCGGTTCAAGCGAAGGCTCTGCAGCTTGGTCTGTGCAATGATCTTGGCCACGTGTACCGCTGCCTGGATTCCGAACAAAGTGATGGCAGGTGATGCTTAGCCGGTTAAGAAATTTACATGTGGCAACGGGTCAAAACGCTGGTACCGTGGTGAAACCCAAAATAGCTGATATGGCTGGATGTTCATCCCCCCCAAAAATGCTACTGCTACTATAGGTTTTGGACCAGTCACCATATCTGTATCGCCAAAAGTCTGTGTTCATATTGTTGTCGTTGTCTTTGTCATAACTTATTCTTGTTTCTCATGAGTATTGCATTTTTTTAAAGAATATATCTCAACATTACTCAGCATTTATCATTCTTCTTCTTCTTCTTCTTACATTATAATTTTACATTATATATATATTATGCATATACGTATACAGGCCTCACTCATTGGATTGGTTTCAGGAAAAAATACAGGAACGTCCCTATATTTCAATGGTCAAAACCCAGGTTTTCCCGTGAAGATTTCGCCTCGATCTCCGAGATGTTGTTCTCGGAAATGTCCAGGTCGCGCAGGTTGCTCACTTGCGAGTTCACCAAGCCATCCTCGGGCGAATGGTAGGTATATCATGGAAAAAACGACACAAAGAAAGATTAAACAAAAGGGAGTTTGAGTCAACTTGAGTCAACTTGCAAGCTACTTGCTGCTTCACCCAGAAAATTGGAAGTGTTTTTTACTTCACTCAAATCATACAGGAACTATATCGAACGATTCACCATGGATGAACCAAGGAACTGCCAGCGCAATGACTCCCTCAGTCTCCATCCCTGTGCTGGCCATGTTGAGGGTCAAAAGCCTTGGCCATGGCACATGGATCAGGCCAGGTCCCATGGGCAACATCTGCATATGTGGCCTATTTATACATATAATTTATCATTTAATTATATGTAATGCGAATTCATGTGATAATATGTGATATGTATGTGCACACCGAGAATCAAGCAAACACGGTTTGAGTAGCTTCAGCCGCATGTGACATACACTTCCACACATGGCCGACATTGAGCACTATAGATTCGGATTTCGATTCGGATTTAGATTCGAATTGCTAATCTAAAGCTAGGTAGCCTACAAATGAGGATTCAGATTAGAATATCTAGCTACAGTAGGCAGGTAGGTAGGTAGGTATAGTATAGTAGCTGCGAACCAGTGATTCCTGAGGTCACCGGTCATATCCCTTTGGTTTACTCGTACTTTGGACACAACAATCAGTGGCGACTCATAGCTCAACTCTCTTGCTGATACCTGCCGATTCGTGTCTTGAGCCAAAGGAGGTCAGCAGTGTTGACTGCTTTGACAGTCCCTTGGGAAATTCACTTTGGATAGTACTTTACAAGTGGTACATCATGGTATGTTCCTACCGTGATTCCACTCGCAGTAGCCATTGCAGTACATCATCATGTTTGTTGGTTAAATCCCATTAAAACAGATTAAAAGCCACTAAATCACCATTAAATCCCATATATTCCCATGATTATCATAACTTTCCCATGGTTTTGGATGTTTGTGGCATGGTTTTACCCACAAATCCACCCTGATTCGCCAGGTGACGGAGCACAGGAGGACAGGGCCCGTGCGATGCGACGCAGGGGCCGGGGCTCCAGCAGGTTGAAGGCGATGGACAGCTCCGCCAGCGCCTCCGTCTTCCTGAACCGCCAGCAACAGCGGTGAAAGTTAACGCTTGGTATGTTTGGGGTACAATATATATATAGACATGTATATATATACACACTTCATATATGTATATTATATATGTTGTAGGGGATTATCATATGCCCACACCTGGTATCACATATGTATAGGGGATCATCATACTCATACCAAATAGAAGCATGGAAACATGAGAAAAAAAATGAAATCTGAGTCTTATGAGCAAATAGCATGCGCTGGATTGATGTGACACATATTACCAATTTATCTGAACATTCACATGCCTTAGATGACCACATGATGACCACAATGACCAAAGGCGGCCAAAACGCCATCTTGAGATGTGGTGATTTCATGTGGCTGAGCGCCAAGGTGCTGCAACAGATCGCAGAGCTTGGCATGAATCAATTCTCCGCGGCAGGAGGTCTCTGCTATGTCCTGCGGTGATCCAACATGGTCAACATGGTCAACTCGCATCATCTGGTATGGAGTGCAGAATAGCATCATATGATCTAAGATGCAGCCCCGTAAGTTGCCCCAAAAACAGTTTTCAATCACATTTTCTATCAGTTGTCATAAACAGGCCTGGATTGCGTGGATTGTGCCAGTCCAAATTTTGGTTCCTCAGATCGCCATGTCCCCGGTCCAGGCGCTTCAACTTGGCACAGGCTGGGAGCAATGTGGAGATCCCTTCCGAGGTGAAGCAGTTTCCGGACCTGGAGCCGTTGGTACCCATGGGAGGACAGGTGAACTGCGATGAGCAATTCCCACATCAAAATGATGGAAAAGTGAGCCGAGAGTATGAGAAAATTGTTATTAATCATTATTACTATCATCTATTATCCCAAATGATCCTTTTTCTTTCACGAATTTCGAAGCTTCCAGCGGCTTACCCCTCAGCTTCTTGCAAGTGGCACGTCCAAAGATGTCAGGACCGAGTCTGTCTCTAAGAAGTCCTTAGAGCCAGATCATTCCGCTCTCCAGGTTCGATGCAAGGAAATCTTTCTGAAAACATGAGCGAATGAACGAATCAACGGATGAATGAATACAATATGCGCAAAAGAAAATAAATAGTATGCTGTGTATACATTTCTACACACAAATTACTATACACCTGGCATACATACATATATATATACACACATACATACATACATTACGTACGTACGTACGTACGTACGTACATACATACATACATACATCATGGATGATCATCCCCAGTACATACATACATACATTACATTACATTACATTACATTACATTACATTACATTACTTACATACATACATACATAACATTACATTACATTACATTACCATACATACATACATACATACATACATACATACATACATACATACATACATACATACATACATAAATAATGGATGATCATCCCCAGTACATACATACATACATTACATTACATTACATTACGTTACGTTACATTACATTACATTACATTACATACATACATTAATTACATTACATTACGTTCCATTGCATTACATTACATTACATTGCATACATACACACACACACATATATATATATATATCTGTGCGTGTGCTCCATCTCTGGGTATGGCTTGGTATGGGTCAAACCATTCAAGCTGAGATCATTGGCACCTCTTCTGCTAGGAAGTTCCATCCCAGAAAAATCATCAGTGGGGCGTCCGGAAGCTCACCAATAGGCCAAGTCAAATACCACAAAATCGATTAACACTTAAGCCCTATAAAATTCCATCAGACCACATAAAAGCCTACAATAAAACTCCATAAAACCACGTAAAATCCAATTAAAACATATTAAAACACATCATAGCATCCCATGAATTCCGGGAAACAAAGATTCCTTTCCATGATTTGCCTCTAAAAAACACATAAAAACACCGCAGAAACCCCCCAAGGCGCGGCCAGGGCTTTCCCGGCATCCGCTCGCAAGGCTGTGCAGGAGAGCTCCAGCGAGGCTATCTTGCGACGAGCGTTGCGCGCCAAAGAAAGCAGCAAGGCTTGGAGCCCTGGCAGGTGATCATATGGTTATAATGCCGATGATTAATGGATTAATGGATTAATGATGGACTATGATGGATTAATATGGTTATTATACCTATGATTATGGCATTATAACCACTATAACCACTAGATAACCATATCATATGTCATAGCATATCATAACATCCCTATGATTATGGCATTATAACTATATGATGGTGATTATAGTGGTTATCTAGTGGTTATCTAGTGATTATAGTGGTTATATAGTGGATTATAGTGGATTATGGTGGATTAACAATGGTTAATAATGATGAAAACCACGGTTATCTGGTTGGTGGTTCATGTTGGTTCCCAAAAAAGCCAATGTCAAAGAGTCAAAGCCAAAGAATTTCAGATCCACGAAACTTTAGGATCCTCTGACCGCACCGCGGTCACGCTCCCGCAAGGCCTTCTGTGGTGACGTAGTTGGGCCGCTGCCGTTTGGGCTCCCCAAGGGCCAAATGCTCCAACCTCAAGGCTACTGAATGGATGCTGCATGAAGCCTTGGATTCGAAATGATCCAAATGGCTGGTTTTGATTCTCGCTATATTTGTTTCTCTCCGCTCCTTTTTGATCTTTTCAATGAACCATTAAAATGACTTACACAATTTTCCAAACATGCAAACTGGAAGGCTTCCCCTAGAAGCTTTCAAATTTGCCATGCGGCTTTGGCCCCAAACACACAGAGAATAACTTTCCCAAACCCTGGGCTTTGGCAGGATAGAGAGACACAGGGACCCTAAGTTTCCTCCATCGCCTTACATCTTTTTGTTGCCCCCTGCTTCAAAGGTTGAGAGCCATCAACTTGTCAACAGTGCATCTGACGCGATGATCTCAGGGGAAAAAAACGCGCTGCGTTCATATTCCAATCTTTTCCAATCAAATACTCCATGTTCGGAGTAATGTTCAGAGTATTTAGCAACATTCTTAAACTAATTCAGATTTTACTTCCGAATAGGCTTCCAAAGGTATCCAAATGCATGCTGGTATGAAGTACATATATATGTAGTAAAGTATGCCTGGTTGGTGGTTTCAACCCCTCTGAAAAATAGTCAATTAGGATCATTATTCCTATATATGGAAAAAAATAAAAAACTGTTCCAAACCACCAACCAGATACAGTATACCATGGTTACCATAGAGCATAAGTTTTGGGATTTGGGATCCTTGGTCGCTTCAGCCGGGCATCGTTTCGTTGCTTTCCAGCTCGCTGGTCGCAATCTCTTTGACGCCAGCAGGACCTGAACGACGAATCTGCCGGGGAGAAGGCAAACATCCAATGCTTTATACGTTATGTTCCCTATTAAAATAGCGGTACCCCAATAGTTTGTCATGGTTTATTCACCATGTTTCCTTTTTTGCAATAGCCTTGAAAGGGGTTGCACACACACACACACACACACACACCATTTTTCGGACTTACCAAAGAGGATCCAATAGGTACAAGCTACAATTTGGATCACATGGCTTATCTCTTCAATTCCCCCAGGCAGCTCCAAAAATCATGTCCATTGACACTTGATCCACAGCCACCTGACCACTGGCCAAGCTACCAAGAATGTTTCCTGCCAACAGCAGGCTCTTCAACTTTGGCAAAGCATGGATGAGACTGGCAATGGCCGCTGCAGCATTGTCACCCAGCTGATTGTTGCCTGGATTTTCGATCACTCCGACCCTGACCCGACCGTGGGGGGTCAGGATCCCTTCGGCCAGCGCTTGAATGTAGATGAGCGATGTTGCTCGATTCGATTCAAGCGAAAAAGTGCATGTGCACCCCCAACCCATTGCTTTTGTGGTAGAATAGACGAATAGACCCGCTTGGGACATGCAAAAATCATCAATACATTGCTCTAAATGATTCAATATGATTCAACTTTAGTCCGCAGAGGTTTGGAATTTTACCCTGAAGCAACAGCAATAGTGAGGTCCAAGAAACCAAGATCAATCCTCGTGACGTTTCTCCCTTTCAGTTGCCTTAGGGTCAGGCAGATTCCGTGCGTGAGATGGAAATAGGAACTCGCTATCCGTTTATCCGTTACGCTCATGATGGTAAAAACACAGAAAAAAGTACAGTAAGAGGAATGTAGAAATCTCTATGTAAGGTCAGGTCATGATTTTGTTTAACGAGCTGTACTACCGAAGTGCCATGACATCCCGGATCTTGGATGACCTTAGCTGTGCATGGCTTGGACCCACCAGATTGATGGTGGATCTTTCCTGATAACCACATCACCAGCAACATCCTATTAAAAATCAGCAACATCCAGCAAATATCTGATGAACTCTCTTCAACCTCTAAAGTCGATAATTATTTGTGGCAGTTGTCACATACTGGTTGGTTAAGAACAGGATTTCCGTGTTTTGGATTATCAAATAATCCGAAACTCATGCATACATACACACACATATATATATATATATTATACTGGTTGGTGGTTTCAACCCCTCTGAAAAATATGAAAGTCAGTTGGGATGATTATTCCCAATATATGGAAAAATAAAAGCCATTAGTATAATCCCCCAACGAATCATCAACCAGCGCCAAGTCACAGCGCCAAACAACTGGCGGCGGCCGCCCCGAAACGCAGGCTCCGGAAGGAGAGGCGATCCTTCCGAGATTCCAAGCACTGAATGGAGCTGGGCAAAGGGCCAATGAAGATCCAAATTGTGGGATATATATATATGATATATGGTTATAGTGGGTATATAATGAAGTTCCAATATGATTAGTGGATATATATGGTTATTTATGAAGTTCCAATATGATATAGTGGGTATATTAATGGGAATATCATGCGTCTCTTCTATGATTTCTCTTTTGCATGCTTTTTTTCACTTTTGGATGTGAACTATCAGGGATCTTGGGGGTTTGACCCAGCAGTTCTATGGTCAATTCAAAAATCTGAAATCAACAACCACAGAAAGCCCAAAAGGTTGGGAGAACCTCTGATTGCGCCAAAGTTTCAGCGCCGCTCTATTTCACAAACCTAAACAGCCTAAACATCAGCCAACTTTGGAGACTTTGACCCCCTCACTCATCACTAATCACTAATCCAAAAATTCGGAGATCTTCACCAAAAACCACATTGATGACTTTAGATCACCAAACATCAGCCAGCTTTGGGGACTTTGACCCCCTCACTCATCACTAATCTAAAAATTCGGAGATCTTCACCAAAAACCACATTGATGACTTTAGATCACCAAACATCAGCCAGCTTTGGGGACTTTGACCCCCCTCACTCATCATTAATCTAAAAATTCGGAGATGAACCCATCCTTCATCAAGATTCATCAAGATCAGATCTGGCTACGTGTCAAAACCCTGGTACCCCAATGGTACCCATAGCTGGTATAGCTGGATGTTTCTTCCCCCAGTCCTCGCTGCTCCATGGCTTCGTCGGGCGCCTGGGAGGAGCGCCAGTGGAAACAAAAACATAGCTGGTGCAAATTATCATAGGCAATCCGTGGCTATCAGTACTCAGATAATCTTATTCAGATTCAGATGTTTCTTATTGTTTCTGATTGTTTCTTTACATGTCTTTCTACTTTTTTCTATGAGATTCATCTGTAGCAGTGGTGTCAACCTGATGTAAACTACCGATTTGGGATGAATTGCATGCGCAGCCAACAGGTGGTTGGCCCTTTTAAGCAACTGTGATTTGGGGGACCCTAAAACCAGTGGTTTCCCAGTTCAAAATGATCGATCTTTGCATGATTTTGGGGTAAGCCATTTGAGACCACCACCGCAGACATCCGCATACATCCGCACATGCCCACTGCAAAAAAGCCTACCCTCTAGTAATCTAACCGTCCCGGCAAGCAACAACAAACAGGCCCCATGGGCCCCATTCGTATGGATTGACATACATACCTAACATACCTTGTCCATTCTTACCTTCAAGTAAAATGTTCGGCCAGCCTGGGTGTGCTCGGCCGCAAAGAAGCTGCGGTGCCTGATCGAACACCTGCACTGTTGAGTTGATGGGAGCAACGTATCAAGATCTGCCGCCAGTTGCATGTGTGTGCGTGTGTATTGTGTAAAGCCATTGAATATTGAAACAAATTTTCGGAGCAAATATTCGTAAACTACTATAGCCGTATAATCCTGTATATCCAAGTATGCATGGAAAAATGAATCCAAGTCACTTCCACACCACTTTATGGCCCACAAAAAAGTCAAATCCAACGAAAATCCAACAAGATAAAAATAGAATCACAGCAAATCACCAAATCCATCCAAATCCTGTTTGATGTTATACAAGACTGTACAAGATACGCCGATGCGCCGATACGCCCATCCCGGTGCCCAGTTGGCCTGCGCTTCTCTCTGCGTCGCCAGGCGGACTCGCCGCGGCCATTACCGCGCCAGGCGGAGGCAGCGGTGATGGGTTTTGGGCCTTCGTCCGTTGCAACGAGGACAGTCTCCCCACTTGGCTGACCGGTGACCGGTGTACATTTGGGATACATTTGCGTAAGGGATTTTTGATATAGCATGAGCTTTAGTATGTTGTAGTATATAGCGATGTGGCATGGATGTATC
>CAMXCT020001979.1:629048-672824 GCA_947184155.2 Cladocopium goreaui
TTAAAATCACCGTAAAATGACCATAACATCACCATTAGCGCTCCATTTTTACGGCCTAAACCCTCCATCCTCGATGGTATCCACGGCACTGCCAGAATGCGCAGGTCGAAGCCCTCGTCCTCCTCTTCCACGCGCGCTGCCAGGGCTGGCAACGGCGAGGCGGCTGCAGCAAAAGTGGCGCCCATCATGGCGCTGGCGGCTTGGTGCCTTGGAACCCACAGGAAATATGGGATAATATCACGTGTGAGTATTGTCTTAATGTTTTTCATATGGTTGTATAGGATATATATATATTTATATACATACAATATAAATATATATACAATATATGTATATATATATATATGGAACCCATATTGTAGTTTGAATATTGTTTAATAAGGACACTCACGGGATAATGACAGGATATTGATTTGCTGATTTATTTTGAAATATGGGGTTGATCCACAGAAATGGGATTTGTTTTGAACATTTTTGAACCAGAAGGGAAATAGATAAATAAGGAACCCGTATTTTTTTCGAAGCTGTTTATGTCTCTCCCTCCATCGCCATCTGCCAAGACTGTTAAAATGGTTTTAATGTTGCATAGATCTTTAAAAATAAAAGAGTTAGAGACACTAATTTATGGAGATGGTCGAAACGTGGTTTCAACTCTTTTTTTCCCTCCGAAACGTGATGCAATCATTTCTGTAAGCTTTTGATGCGACTTTGCAGGGTTTTGATATTAGTCTTTGCTTGATATATCATCTATATATGATTTTTACATTATATGACCTGTACATGAGCGTGAGCTATATTGAAGGATGGTATGGTATGGCTCGGTATTTTTTGTTCAAAGGTTTGATGGGTGGTTTGATGTGATTTTACATTCAAACATCCGATAGATCAAATAAATAAATATATATTATAAATAAACATATGAATAAATATAAATATATATGCTGTATATAGATTTATTTATTTAACATTTCAGTCATCATCCGGGTTGCGGTTAACACTTTTGATTTTTATTGACCTTCCCCGTGACTTCATGGGATGAACATTTCACTTGGAAGCGTTTTTTTTTGTGATGAAAAACCCGTGGCCACGTTGGCCAACACAGCTGTTTGCAATCATGGATTACGACCCATTTCATCTCTCTCTCTCTCTCCCCATCTCCATTTCAAATGTATAATTTCTGAACCATCTAAGATGCACAAGAAACATGTGCACACTCAAGGAACCGTTTGAAACCATACCAAGCCACCAAAAACCATGCCTAATCCATGCAGAAAAAAGGGCATATTCCCATGTACATACATACAATTCTATATCAATCCATCCAGGTCCAAAAAAACTGAGTATAATTCAGTATAATCCCATAATCTTTTGAATCCTGACAGTTTTACTATTTTTGTAATTTCCCCTAATTCATCCTAATTGCACCCACCATGATCTCCCCATGACAGCCAAGCGGCTGCAACGCACGGGTCTCAACGGCCTGAGGTGCTGCCACAAAGGCATCAGGACCGAAGCTGAAGACCTGGGCAAAATCTGCGGAAAATCCGCATTTTTTGATGGACAATTCCAAGTGATGGCAAAACTCCACTTTGTTTGATGGGAAAATCGCACTTTTTGATAGGCACATAATATATTATGCTTGTTTGATTCCCTTTCCAAACATGTCAGGGCAGATTCAGGTTTCGTATGGCTCCAGCGAAGACCAAATATTCTTGAACATCACTAGTGCGGTCAGTACTCAGCCATCCAACCTTTGGATACTCTATAATTTGGGGTCAATGATTTGAGCTATAGCCATCCCCAAACAAATAAAGAAATGTTTGCAGGAGGTGGTAGCTGATATCTCAATATGTTCAAATATATTAATACATTTTTCCAGGTCTCCCACTTTTCTATATATATATTTGGTTTTGGGGTTGCTATACAAGTAAATGCAAGCACAATAATATCACTTTGACCTAGACAACCATTCGGGGGGATCCTCTTTATGCTCTTTTCAGGTTGTGCTGGAGAATCCCCGTTCGAGCCCAGTTACCACCAGAAACGTCACTATTTTACAGCAAAAATCTCGTGTTTCCTCGGAAAATCATATGCGCACGGAAAAACACAGGGGAAAAGTGGCAGTGCCAACCAGGATGAATTCCCTGAACATCATTGAACATCCCTGTAGAAACCCTAGCTTAATTAATATTGGATCTATTCTTTTTTGATCTTTTTTGGAGGTGCAACCGGGGGAGAATTTCATCTGATCCGGGGATGCCCAAGTGTGCAGCCAAAGGTACGGCCAGGGCAACTGAAGCCAGCACCAGCAAAGGAGCCACGATAGAACTGGAACGAGCCATGCCGCTTCGCAAAAAGCGACGCTTGAGATCCGTGATGGAGGCTGATGTAAAAAATGGCTGCGCTTGAGGCATCAGGAGCCGCAGAATGGGTTTGGTATCTGAACATTACAGGATTTTGATGAATTTTTCCCGAATTCACCGGCTTTTTCTCAGAATTTTCCCACCAAAAAATGGCCATAACAGGTGGGGCCCATCTTCAGACACACCCAAATAGGGTGGGATGCAACCGTGTGTAAGTGTAGAATTGGATTCAACCACCAACTATATACTCAGTTTGAACCCTTGGCCGCACACGCATCCATGCCGCATGGCCAAGTCTTTTTCCATCGCGTCTGCGGATTCTCAGCCCACAGTATATCTTGATGGCCGAGGAAGGAAAAAAGCCATCAATCCTGTCAACTGTGTCGCATGATGGTGTCTGCAAGAATAGGTACTTCAGCATGTCAACCGCAGGTTTCCCTCCTAAAAGAAAAGCCAGCTGAATGGATTCAACAGAAAACGTTCCAGACTGGAAAGATCCAATTCATTCTTTCAGTGGTGTTTTTTTGGGTTTCAACTCATTCATGCATATATATATTATATCTTTTCATCCAATCTGCACCCTTCGGCACCAGCAAAAACCCGTTCAGCCGCTCAGCGCTTAAAGCTCAGATCTCAGAGAGGATTGCCTTTCTCGCTCTCGCCGATGCGGACCACCTCCAACAGTCATTCTCCAGTGCGGGAGCGGGTATCCAAGGAAGGCAATCAAATTGGGAAGCAGCCTTTCGCAATGAGTTCTTGGTAAAAATTGGATTACATCATGTCACGTCCATACTAGTTTGCTCCCACACTGCCCCATACTACATTCCTGGCATCCTATGTTGAGAGATACTTTGAGTACTGTATGTAATTCACCCTGAGCCAGGGCATGTTTCCAGGCAAGTGAATAATTGAAGGTCATCACTGCAGCCCTTGGAAGTGTTTCCCCTTTCCCTGAAACAATACACTAGCAATACACTGTTCAATACACCAACCCGAGATCTGACTGTTGCTTTAACTGGGATCCGCGTTGAGGTCTATGATGTCTATCGAATGTCTATATATAGACCTGGCCCAAAAAATGGCTCAAGCATGGTCAAAACAAAAAACATCGAAAGAATTGAGCATCCGACCATGGTCTTCCCGGTTGCTGTTTTCACCCCATAACAAGAATTTGAGAGTCATCTGCGAATCATCTCCGGATGAAACAAATGGGAGAGCATTAGTGACAACACCAGTTCATTGATTAGTCTATATATATATAAATATGCCCATTAGATGACATGCTTGAATCCACACGTTCGATCATGTTTGACGATTGCAACCCCCCTGGGTATTATACAAAACCCAGTTCTCATTGTTGGATTCCACATGTTTGATGTCAACATCCACATCTTTGATCAACAAAAACGTAAAAACATATCGCACAACCGCCTTTTTCTTGCCTAAGCATGGCAAAACCATCCGTTTTTTTTCATTTCTTCATGTTTTCTTCTTCATTCCGAACCCTCAGGCATCCAGCCTGGCGGAAGGCCACACGCCACACGTTGAACAAGGCCCAGCTGACGGCGAACAGAGGCAGAGCCAGGACCTTGCTACAGGGAACCACCAATGGAGAGATCGTGACATGGCTATGGCACTCTGAATCTTTCGGTTGGTTCACTAGGATCATCATCCCAGCCCTGATGGAGATCAATCAGTTGTGGTTACGCATTAAACATAAATAATATATTAATATCTGATAATATATTGAAATTTGAGATCAGGATATATAGCTCACATGGAAACATATAAACAATAAAGTATGAAACCACCAATCAGCCGTGGTTCAAACCAATGTTTACCCGTATTTGTAGGACCTCAACCCCCCATGTTTTAGGGGGTTCCACCGGGTCCCCAAGTTTGATACTTAATCCTCCACTGACTCTTCAGTTATGATTCCAATATCATCGTTTTGGGTTCGTCAATGAACCCAATGTGTTGCTGCGAAAACTCCTCAAGAACATATCCGTTTCCGCATTAATCGTCCTGAGATGGACTGTCAATGCTCATTTTTGGATGGCAAAACTTGTAATGCCGATTTGGATATGTATATATAATTCTCATCAAATCCAGCATGTTTCCTCCTTAAGAACCTCCCAATCCCCATCCATTGGCTCATTAAATCACATATCCCATATCATTGGACATCATATTTTAAATTTCCCAGGCGTATATGTTTCACTATCCAGCATTGGTTCAACCAGCATCCTGGTCAGCCCCTATGAAATGGATTAGGATAACTATATAGCGGCAGAAACTTCATCGTGTTTCATGTCTTCATATTTTCATATATTTTCAATTTTTTTCATGCTTAAGAACATCGGAAAATCTTAAATGCCGGAAATTCCCAGTATATCCCAGTATATCTCACTAAATCACCATTCCATCACCATCAAAGGCCCATTGAATCTGATTAAATCCACACCGTTAAACCCTGATTAAATCCCGATTAAATCCACTTGAATCACCATTAAATTCCAATCGAAAACCCAACAAATCACCATTAAAACCCCATTAAATCCACAATGAATCATTTTTCATAATTAAATTCCACAAAACCACGTCATAAATAGTTAAATCACCATCACATCAAAGAAAATCACCACTAAGTCCCATTCAACCCCCATTAAATCACAATAAATCACCAATAAATCTTGTTCAATCCTTATTAAATGATATTGAAATCACTATAAAATCACCGTAAATCACCATTAACTCACAATTTTTACGGCTCAAACCCTCCATCCTCGATGGTATCCACGGCACTGCCAGAATGCGCAGGTCGAAGCCCTCGTCCTCCTCTTCCACGCGCGCTGCCAGGGCTGGCAACGGCGAGGCGGCTGCAGCAAAAGTGGCGCCCATCATGGCGCTGGCGGCTTGGTGCCTTGGAACCCACAGGAAATATGGGATAATATCACGTGTGAATATTGTCTTAATGTTTTTCATATGGTTGTATAGGATAATATATTCTAGTTTGAATGTTGTTTAATAAGGACGCTCACGGGATAATCATAGGATATTAACTTGCTGATTTATTTTGAAATATGGGATTTAACCCAAAGAAATTGGATTTATTTCGGAAACTCAATATTTAATGTGGTTTAAATATGGTTTAAGAAGGTAAGCAGGATAAACATGGGATAATCATAAGATGTAGTTTTGGGATTTAACTGGTGATTTCTTGGGAAATATGGGATTGAACCCACAGAAACTAGATTTATTTTGAACATGTTTGAACCAAAAAGCAAATAGATAAGGAACCCGTATTTTTTTCGAAGCTGTTTATGTCTCTCCCTCCATCGCCATCTGCCAAGACTGTTAAAATGGTTTTTAATGTTGCATAGATCTTTAAAAATAAAAGAGTTAGAGACACTAATTTATGGAGATGGTTGAAACGTGGTTTCAACTCTTTTTTTCCTCCGAAACGTGATGCAATAATTTCTGTAAGCTTTTGATGCGACTTTGCAGGGTTTTGATATTAGTCTTTGCTTGATATATCATCTATATATGATTTTTACATTATATGACCTGTACATGAACGTGAGCTATATTGAAGGATGGTATGGTATGGCTCGGTATTTTTTCCAAGGTTTGATGGGTGGTTTGATGTGAAACTTTACATTCAAACATCCCATAGATGATTTAACATTTTAGTAATCATCCGGGTTGTGGTCAACACTTTTGATTTTCATTGACCTTCCTCGTGACTTCATGGGATGAACATTTCACTTGGAAGCGTTTTTTTGTGATGAAACCCCCGTGGCCAAGTTGGCCAACACAGCTGTTCGCAATCGATCTTTTATCACATTCATGTAGGACAATCATGGTTTCCGACCCATTTCATCTGTAAACCTAATTTCTGAACCATCTAAGATGCACAAAAAACATGTGCGCACTCAAGGAACCGTTTGAAACCATACCAAGCCACCAAAACCATGCCTAAACCATGCGGAAAAAGGGCATATTCCCATGTACATACATACAATTCCATATCAATCCATTCAGGTCCAAAAAAAATAAGTAAAACTCAGTACAATTTCATAATCTTTTAAATCCTGACAGTTTCTCTATTTTTCTAATTTCCCCTAATTCATCCTACTTCCACCCACCATGATCTCCCCATGACAGCCAAGCGGCTGCAACGCACGGGTCTCAACCGCCTGAGGTGCTGCCACAAAGGCATCAGGACAGAAGCTGAAGACCTGGGCAAAATCTGCGGAACATCTGCATTTTTTGATGGACAATCCCAAGTTTTGAAGGCGAAACTCCAATTTGTTCGATAGGAAAATCACACTTTTTGATAGGCACATAATATATGCTTGTTTGATTCCCTTTCCAAACATGTCAGGGCAGATTCCGGTTTCGTATGGCTCCATGATGGAAAACCACCCGAAGACCAAATATGCTTGAACATCACTAGTGCGGTCAGTACTCAGCCATCCAATCTTTGGATACTCTATAGTTTGGGGTCAATGATTTGAGCTATAGCCATCCCCAAACAAATAAAGAAATGTTTGCAGGAGGTGGTAGCTGATATCTCAATATGTTCAAATATATTAATACATTTTTCCAGGTCTCCCACTTTTCTGTATATATATATAGATATATATATATATTTGATTTTGGGGTTGCTATACAAGTAAATACAGGCACAATAATATCACTTTGACCTAGACAACCATTCGGGGGGATCCTCTTTATGCTCTTTTCAGGTTGTGCTGGAGAATCCCCGTTCGAGCCCAGTTACTCATTTGCGCACGGATAAACACAGGGGGAAAGTTGCAGTGCCAACCAGGATGAATTCCCTGAACATCATTGAACATTCCTGGTGGAACCCTAGCTTAATATTGGATATATTGGATCTATTTCTTTTTGGAGGTGCAATCGGGGGAGAATTTCATCTGATCCGGGGATGCCCAAGTGTGCAGCCAAAGGTACGGCCAGGGCAACTGAAGCCAGCACCAGCAAAGGAGCCACGATAGAACTGGAACGAGCCATGCCGCTTCGCAAAAAGCGACGCTTGAGATCCGTGATGGAGGCTGATGTAAAAATGGCTGCGTTTGAGGCATCAGGAGCCGCAGAATGGGTTTTGGTATCTGAATATTAAATAAGGATTTTGATGGATTTTTCCCGGATTCACCGGCTTTTTCTCACAATTTTCCCACCAAAAAATGGCCATAACAGGGGGCCCCATCTTCAGACACGCCCAGATCAGGTGGGATGCATCTCACTGTAGAAGTGGGTTCAACCACCAACTATATACTCATTTTGAACACCTGGCCGCACACGCATCCATCCCGCATGGCCAAGTCTTTTTCCATCGCGTTTTGCGGATTCTCAGCCTATATCTTGATGACCGAGGACGAAAAAAGGGCCATCAATCCTATCAGCCGTATCGTATGATGGTGTCTGCAAGAATAGGTACTCCTAAAAAAAGCCAACAGAATGGATTCAATATAATTATTCCAGATTGGAAAGGTCCAATTCATTCTTTCAGTGGTGTTTTTATTGGGTTTCAACTCATTCATGTACGTATATTATATATGCAATATAATGTTTTCATCCCATCTGCACCCTTCGGCACCAGCAAAAACCCGTTGAGCCGCTCAGCGCTTGAAGAAGCAAAGAGTGCTCAGATCTCAGAGAGGATTGCCCTTCTCGCTCTCGCCGATGCGGACCACCTCCAAAAGTCATTCTCCAGTGCAGGAGCGGGTATTACATCATGTTACGTCCATACTAGTTTGCTCCCACACTGCCCCATACTACATTCCTGGCATCCTTTTTTGAGTATGTAATTCACCCTGAGCATGTTGCCAGGCAACGGAATAATTGAAGGTCATCCCTATAGCCCTTCGAAGTGTTTCCCCTTTCCCTAAACAATGCACTAGTAATACACTGTTCAATACACCAACCCGAGATTTGACTGTTGCTTTAACTGGGATCTGCGTTGAGGTCTATGATGTCTATCGAATGTCTATATATAGACCTGGCCCAAAAAATGGCTCAAACATGGTCAAAACAAAACACATCGAAAGAATTGAACATCCGACCAGGATTTCCTGGTTGCTGTTTTCACTCCATGACATGAATTTGCGAGTCATCTGCGAATCATCTCCGGATGAAACAAATTGGAGAGCATTAGTGACAACACCAGTTCATTGATTAGTCTCTATATATATATATATATCCCCATTAGATGACATGCTTGAATCCACACGTTCGATCATGTTTGACGATTGCAATCCCCCTGGGTATTATACAAAACCCAGTTCTCATTGTTGGATTCCACATGTTTGATGTCAACATCCACGTCTTTGATCAACCAAAACGCAAAAACATATCGTGCAACCGCCTTTTTCTTGCCTAAACATGGCAAAACCATCCGTTTTTTTCATTTCTTCATGTTCTTCATTCCGAACCCTCAGGCATCCAGCCTGGCGGAAGGCCACTCGCCACACGTTGAACAAGGCCCAGCTGACGGCGAATAAAGGCAGAGCCAGGACCTTATTACAGGGAACCACCAAGGAGAGATCGTGACGCCAATGAACCCAATGTTTTGCTGGCAAAACTCCCCAAAAACATATCCGTTTCCCCATTCATCATCCTGGGATGGGGTAGTCAAGGCCAGTCAATCCTCATTTTTGGATAGCCAAATTTGCAATGTCGATTTTGGATATGATAGGTATATTTCTCATCAAATCCAGCATTTTTCCTCCTTAAGAACCCCCCAATCCCCATCCATTGGCTCATTAAATCACCTGTCCCATATCATTGGAGATCACATCTTAAATTTCCCAGGCGTATATCCAAATTTCTCCCATTGAATTGCTTGCTTTACTATCCAGAAATTGGCTAAACCAGCATCCTGGTCAGCTCCATGAAATGGATTAGGATAACTATATTATAACGGCAGAAACTCCATCATGTTTCATATTTGTTCCTATTTTCATTAGATCCCGGAAATTCCCAGTATATCCCACAAACTCACCATTCCATCACCATTCAACAACCACTAAATCCCGATTAAATCTCGATTAAATCCCATTGAATCACCATTAAATCCCATCAAATAAAAAACCATGAAATCATATTAAATCCCCATCAAATCACAATTCAAACCTCAATAAATATCAATAAATCATCCATATATTTTTCGTGGTTACCACAAAACGACGTCATAGTTGAATCACCATCACGTCCTAGAAAATCATCATTGAGTCCCATTGAACTCCGATTAAATCCCAATAAATCTCGTTCAATCATCATTTAATCACATTAAATCACCATAACATCACCATTAACGCACCATTTTTACGGCTCAAACCCTCCATCCTTGATGGTATCCACGGCACTGCGAGAATGCGCAGGTCGAAGCCCTCGTCCTCCTCTTCCACGCGCGCTGCCAGGGCTGGCAACGGCGAGGCGGCTGCAGCAAAAGTGGCGCCCATCATGGCGCTGGCGGCTTGGTGCCTTGGAACCCAAAGGAAATATGGGATAATATCACGTGTTGATATCGTTTTAATATTGTTTTAAAGGATAGTATATGGAACCCATATTGTAGTTTGAATCTTGCTTAATAAGGACAATTATGGGATAGTAATAGGATATTATATAACTGTTGTTTTATTAGAAATTTCTTGGGATTTAAAACCACAGAAATGGAAACACACCATGGAAGGGAATTCATTATGGAAACACACCATTTAATGTGGTTTGAATATGGTTTAATAAGGGTAATCATGGGATCATCATAAGATATTATGGGATTCAACTGGTGGTTAATTGTATTTCTTGGGACATGTGGGATTTAACGCACAGAATGGGATTTACTGTGAACCAGAAGGGACATAGATAAATAAGGAACCCGTATTTTTTTCGAAGGTGTTTGTGTCTCTCCATCCATCACCATCTGCCAAGACTGCAGAAGTGGTTTTTTAATGTTGTATAGACTGGATAGAAATTTAAGATAAATGATTATGTAGAGACAATAATTTGTCGAGATGGTTGAAACGTGGTTTCAGTTCTTTTTTCCCGAAAGGTGTTGCAATAATTTCTGTAAGTGTTTGATGCCCCTTTGCATGGTTTCAAATGTTTCTCTTTGCTTGATATAAGATCTATATATTTATGCATCAAATGACCTGGGATGGTATGATATGGCTTGGTATTTTTTCGAAGGTTTGATAGGTGGTTTGCTATGACTTTATATTCAAACATCCCATAGATAATTTAACATCTTAGTCATCATAAGGGGTAATGTCAACATTTGTGATTTTCATTGACCTTCCCCACCACTTCATGGGATGCACATTTGCACAACGACAGGTCTCCAAGATTGGTAACTTCTTCCAAGTGTGGAACCTCTTTTTTTGGCGTGATCAAAACCCCATGGCCATGTTGGCCAACACAGCTGTTCGCAATCGATCTTTTATCACATTCATTTGGATTCATTTGGGACAATCATGGATTACGACCCATTTCATCTGTAAGCCTAATTCCTGAACATACAAGATGCACAAAAGAGTGTGCACACTCAAAGAACCGTTTGAAACCATGCCAAGCCACCAAAAACCATGCCTAAACCATGCGGAAAAAAGGCATATTCCCATGTACATACATACAATTCCATATCAATCCATTCAGGTCCAAACAAAAATCTCAGTAGAATTCTATAATCTTCCAAATCCTGACAGTTTACAATTTTGGGGATTTCCCGAATTGATCCTAAATACCATGACAGCCAAGCGGCTGCAACGCACGGGTCTCAACGGCCTGAGGTGCTGCCACAAAGGCATCAGGACCGAAGCTGAAGACCTGGGAAAAATCTGCGGAAAATCCGCATTTTTTGATGGACAATTCCAAGTTTTGATGGCAAAACTCCACTTTGTTTGACAGGAAAATCGCACTTTTTGATAGGCAAATAATATATGCTTGTTTGATTCCCTTTCCAAACATGTCAGGGCAGATTCCGGTTTCGTATGGCTCCATGATGGAAAACCACCCGAAGACCAAATATGCTTGAACATCACTAGTGCGGTCAGTACTCAGCCATCCAATCTTTGGATACTCTATAGTTTGGGGTCAATGATTTGAGCTATAGCCATCCCCAAACAAATAAAGAAATGTTTGCAGGAGGTGGTGGCCCACTTTTGTATCTATTTAGGGGTTGCTCTACACGTATATACAAGCATATAATAATATCACTTTGACCTAGACAACCATTCGGGGGGTCCTCCTTCTGCTCTTTTCAGGTCGTGCTGAAGGATCCCCGTTCGAGCGCAGTTGCAGTGCCAGGTACGATGAATTCCCCGCACGTCTCCCTAGAAACCCTAGCTTAGTATTGGATCTATTCTCTTTTGGAGGTGCAACCGGGGGAGAATTTCATCTGATCCGGGGATGCCCAAGTGTGCAGCCAAAGGTACGGCCAGGGCAACTGAAGCCAGCACCAGCAAAGGAGCCACGATAGAACTGGAACGAGCCATGCCGCTTCGCCAAAAGCGATGCTTGAGATCCGCGATGGAGGCTGATGCAAAAAGTGGCTGCGCTTGAGGCATCAGGAGCATTCAGGAGCCGCAGAATGGGTTTGGTATCTGAACATTTAAGGATTTTGATGGGTTTGTCCCGATTTCACCGGCTTTATCATAATTTTCTCACCAAAAAATTGCCATAACAGGTGGCCCCATCTTCAGACACGCCCAGATCAGGTGGGATGCATCTCACTGTAGAAGTGGGTTCAACCACCAACTATATACTCATTTTGAACACCTGGCCGCGCACGCATCCATCCCGCATGGCCAAGTCTTTTTCCATCGCGTTTTGCGGATTCTCAGCCTATATCTTTATGGCCGAGGACGAAAAGATGGCCATCAATCCTATCAGCCGTATCTCATGCTTCGGTGTCTGCAAGAATAGGTACTTCAGCATGTCAACCGCAGGTTTCCCCCCTAAAAAATACCAACTGAATGGATTCAATAGAGAACATTATAACGTTCCAGACTGAAAAAAACCAATTCATTCTTTCAGTGATGTTTATTTTTTGGATCTCAACTCATAGGAATTATATATATACACAGTATATACAATCTTTTCATCCCATCTGCACCCTTCGGGCACCAGCAAAAAAACTTCAGCTGCTCTGCGCTTGAAGAAGCGAAGAGTGCTCAGATCTCAGAGAGGATTGCCCTTCTCGCTCTCGCCGATGCGGACCACCTCCAAAAGTCATTCTCCAGTGCAGGAGCGGGTATCCAAGGAAGGCAGATTGGGTTACATCATGTCATGTCCATACTAGTTTGCTTCCACACTGCCCCATACTACATTCCTGGCATCCTATGTTGAGAGATGTTTTGAGTATGTAATTCACCCTGAGCCATTGGACATGTTACCAGGCAAGTGACCAATTGAGGGTCATCACTGCAGCCCTTGGAAGTGCCCCTTTCCCTGAAACAATACAGTGTTTTCCTTGATGGAGAAAATGAATGACAACACCAGTTCATTGATGAGTCTATATCCCCATCAGATGACATGGTTGAATCCACACGTTTGATCATGTTTCACGATTGTGATCCCCCTCCCCGGTATTATACAAAAGCCAGTTCTCATTGTTGGATTCCATATGTGTGATGTCAAAATCCACATCTTTGATCAGCCAAAAAGTTAAGCAATTATCCTACCACCACCTTTTGCTTGCTTAAACATGGTAAAACCCTCCGTTTCTTTCCGTTTCTTCATGTTTTCTTTGTCCGAATCCTCAGGCATCCAGCCTGGCGGAAGGCCACACGCCACACGTTGAACAAGGCCCAGCTGACGGCGAACAAAGGCAAAGCCAGGACCTTGCTACAGGGAACCACCATCACACTTGTGTCACTTGTGTCATGGGAGAACTTTGTGGTCTCAAGATGTCTCAAGTATCTTCTATTTTTTTGGGGATTTTATTTGTTTGTATACATGCATGGCTATGTGCAAACCCTCTTTGACTTTCTGCACTCTAAATCTTTCGGTTGGTTCAATAGGATCATCATCCCAGCTCATGTCATGGAGAAAAAGGGAAACTTCCCCCTCCATGACTATCAATCAATCGTGGTGGTTCATTAAACATAATTGAAACATATATATATATATATATTTAGTAATTTGATGTAATTTGGATATACGTATAGCCTCTCACACGGAGACATATGAACAACAAATAATGAAACCACCAATCAGCCGTGGTTCAAACCAATGTATTTGTAGGACCTCAGCCCCAATGTTTTAGGGGGTTCCACCGGGTCCCCAAGTTTGATACTTACTCCTCCACTGACAATTCAGTTGTCATTCCAATGTCATCATTCTAGGTTCGCCAATGAACCCCATGTGTTGCTGCTAAAGCTCCCCAAGAACAGATCCATTTCCCCACTATATGATCATCCTGGGATGGGGTAGTCAATCCTCATTTTTGGATGGCCAAATTTGTAATGTCGCTTTTATTGGCTCATTACATACCATATCCCATATCGTTGGAGATCATTTTGAACTTCCCAGGCGTATATCCAAATTTCTCCCATTGAATTGCTTGCTTTACTATCCAGAAAATGGTTGAACCAGCATCCTGGTCAGCCCCCATGAAATGGATCAGGATAACCATGTAACGGCAGAAACTCCATCATGTTTCATATTTGTTCATATTTTCATGCTTAAGAACCTCGGAAAGTCTTAAATCCCGTAAATTCCCAGAATGAACCATTCCATCATCATTAAACGCCCAGTGAATACCATTAAATCTCACTAGATCCTCATTGAATCATCGTTAAATTCACCATTAAAGTCCCATCAAAAACCCAACGTATCACCATTAAATCATATCAACCCCCTTTTAAACCACCATTAAAACCGCATTGAATGAATCTGCAATAAATTATTATTTTTCTAAGTTGAATTCCGCAAAACCACTTTATTTCATAGTTAAATCACCATTACGTCCTAGAAAATCACCATTAAGCACCATTAAACCCCACAAATCCCAATAAATCACCAATATATTACCAATAAATCTCGTTCAATCATCATTTAATCATTTCATCACATTAAATCACGATAAAATCACCATTAACTCACAATTTTTACGGCTTAACCCCTCCATCCTCGATGGTATCCACGGCACTGCCAGAATGCGCAGGTCGAAGCCCTCGTCCTCCTCTTCCACGCGCGCGGCCAGGGCTGGCAACGGCGAGGCGGCTGCAGCAAGGGTGGCGCCCATCATGGCGCTGGCGGCTTGGTGCCTTGGAATCCATGGGACATGTAGGATAATCATGTGTCAATATGGTTTTAATGTGGTTTAAAATGTTTGATAGGATAATATATGGAACCCATATTGCAGTTTGAATTTTGCTTAATTAATAAGGACAATTATGGGATCATCTTAGGATATTAACTGTTGATTTATTAGGAAATTCTTGGGATTTAAAACCACAAAATTGAATTTATTATGGAACCTCACCATTTAATGTGGCTTCATATGGGTTTCATATGGTTTAAGAAGGACAAGCATGGGATAATCAAAGATATTATGGGATTTAACTGGTGATTTATTGGAAATATGGGATTTGACCCACAGACATTGGAATTATTGTGAACCAAAAAACCGATAAATGAGGAATCCATATTTTTTTCGAAGGTGTTTATGTCTCTGCCTCCATCGCCATCTATCAAGACTGTCGACTTGGTTTTTCATGTTGTATATATAGATCTTTCAAGATAAAACGATTAGAGACAATGAATTGTCGAGATGGTTGAAACGTGGTTTCAGTTCCGTGTTTGTTTGTTTGCTGGCTTTTCTTTAAAGGTAGTGCAATAATTTCTGCAGGCTTTTGACGCACATTTGCATGGTTTGAAATGTTTCTCTTGCTTGATATGCGATCTGTGTATGATCTATATATATATACACAGTATTACCTGTACATGAACTATAGCTATGTTTATATAAGGATAGTATGGCATGACTTGGTATTTCTTTCGAAGGTTTTATAGGAATGTGATGTGATTTTACATTGAAACATCTCACACATGGTTTAACATCTTAGTCATCATAAGGGGTAATGTCAACATTTGTGATTTTCATTGACCTTCCCCGCCACTTCATGGGATGCACATTTGCACAACGACAGGTCTCCAAGATTGGTAACTTCTTCCAAGTGTGGAACCTTTATTTTTGGCGTGATCAACCCCCCTGGCCACGTTGGCCAACACAATAACACAGCTGTTTGCAATCGATCTTTTGTCACATTCATGTGGATTCATTTGGGACAATCATGGATTACGACAAATTTCACCTGTAAACGTAATTCCTGAAGCATTTAAGATGCACAAAAAAATGTTCACGCTCAAAGAACCGTTTGAAACAGTACCAAGTCACCAAAAATCATGTCTGAGCATGTCGAAATCGTGCAGAAACAAGGCATATGCTCATGTACATACATACAATTCCCTATCAATCCATTCAAGTCCATAAACTTTGCAACCGGTTGACTCGGCGCCCTTGTAAGGGTGACGAATTTGAAATTCTGATTCTTGAGGCTAAGAGACAAGATGCTGGTATTTGCAGGAGTCGTCAAAAATTGTTTGCAACATGGACATTCATTTCGATTGGCAGGCGTGTGACTCAAGAGTGAAAATTTGCGTTTCGCCTGCGCGGTGACTCGATTTTGCTCTTCAAGGGTCCAAAAAAAAACATTAGAAATTTATGATTTTCAATCATCCGAATCATATCAGGGCGACATTCACTCTTCCAGTTTTTTCCTCTTCTCGACGCTAGCGGTGCCAGAGCGCTTGTGGCAACGCAGAAGCCACAGTCTGCAACAAGGCAGCGTTGTGAAGCCATGTCCAGCTGTAGGCCCAAGTGTACCTTTTTTTGTGCACTTTTTTTTGTGGAGCATCGACGGAGGTCGCCATTTTTTCAAGTGTTTCCATGTTCCATCCATTTGTTGAGTACCAGCAACAATGGTTCTATAGGATTTATCCCACAAACGACCTCGAAAATGATAAGTCTTAGTCTTAGTAAAGATATTTTGTTTGTGGTTGACTTGGGCCAACTTGAACCTTTTGTGGGGACAATCTTTGACACAACTGACAGCATGTGCAACGCTTGCATCTTCCGTAACGTAAAGGAAGTGCTCGTCAGGGACGTTAATACGCCCCCCCCACCCCCCTGATGATCATACGACAGCATGCGCAACGTGTGCATCTTCCGTAACGTAAAGGAAGTGCTCGTCAAGAACGTTAATACACCCCCCCCACCCCCCACCCCCACCCCTCCTGATGATCATCCGACAGCATGTGCAGCATGTTAAAAACTCAAAAAAATCAAATCCTATACCCCCATTTCCGCAAGCCTCATTTTTGAAATTTGCAACCCTTCCAAGGGATCGTAAATGGCACATCTCAAAATTGGCAACCCTTCCAAGGGCGCCGTATCAGCCGCATGCCATAAACAACTCAATATAATTCTATAATCTTCTAAATCCTGACAGTTTACAGTTTTGGAAAATTCCCCTAATTCATCCTAAATACCATGATGTACCCATGACAGCCAAGCGGCTGCAACGCACGGGTCTCAACCGCCTGAGGTGCTGCCACAAAGGCATCAGGACCGAAGCTGAAGACCTGGGCAAATTCTGCGGAAAATCCGCATTTTTGGATGGTCAATTCGAAGTTTTGAAGGCGAAACTCCAATTTGTTTGATAGGAAAATCTCACTTTTTGATGGGCAAATACGATTGTTTGATTCCCTTTTAAAACATGTCAGGGCAGATTCCAGTTTCGTATGGCTCAATGATGGAAAAACCAAACATTCTTGGACATCAATAGTGCTGTCAGTACTCAGCCATCCCATCTTTGTATCTTATATATATATATATGCAAATTATATATATATATATATGTATAATAAGGGGTCAATGATTTGAGCTCTAGCCATATAGCCATCCCCAAACAAATAGAGAAGTGTTTCCAGGAGGTTGTGGCTGATATTTACACACACATATATATATATATTTAAATAATACATCTTTCCAGGTTTCCCGCATTTCTATCTATTTTGAGGTTGCTATACAAGTATATACAAGTATAATAATATCACTTTGACCTAGGCAACCATTCGGGGGATCCTCTTTCTGCTCTTTTCAGGTCGTGCTGAAGGATCCCCGTTCGAGCACAGTTGCAGTGCCAGGCACGATGAATTCCCGGCACATCTCCCTAGAAACCCTAGCTTAGTATTGGATCTATTCTCTTTTGGAAGTGCAACCGGGGGAGAATTTCATCTGATCGGGGGATGCCCAAGTGTGCAGCCAAAGGTACGGCCAGGGCAACTGAAGCCAGCACCAGCAAAGGAGCCACGATAGAACTGGAACGAGCCATGCCGCTTCGCCAAAAGCGATGCTTGAGATCCGTGATGGAGGCTGATGCAAAAATGGCTGCGTTTGAAGGTCAGGAGCCGCAGAATGGGTTTGGTATCTGAACATTAAAGGATTTTGATGGGTTTGTCCCGAATCCACTGGCTTTATCACCATTTTCTCATCAAAAAATGGCCATAACAGGTGGGGCCCATCTTCAGACGCGCCCAAATAAGGTGGGGTGCATCTCATTGTAGACATGGATTCAATCACCAACTATATACCCATTTTGAACCCCTGGCCGCACACGCATCCATGCTGTATGGCCAAGCTTTTTTCCATCGCGCCTGCGGATTCTCAGCCTATATCTTGATGGCCGAGGAATGGGTACTTCAGCATGTCAACCGCAGGTTTTCCTCCTAAAAAAAGCCAACTGAATGGATTCAATATAATTATAACTTATAACGTTCTAGACTGGAAAGATCCAATTCATTTTTTCAGCGGTCTTTCTTTGTTTCAACTCAGACAATTTTTTCACCAGCGAAAAACCGTTCAGCCGCTCAGCGCTTGAAGAAGCGAAGAGTGCTCAGATCTCAGAGAGGATTGCCCTTCTCGCTCTCGCCGATGCGGACCACCTCTGGGGGTCATTCTTCAGTGCGGGAGCGAGCGGTATCCAAGGAAGGCAATCAAATCGGGAAGCAGCCTTTCTTAATGGGTTCTTGGTAAACATTGGATTATAATGGATTATATACATCATGTTACGTCCAAACTAGTTTGCTCCCACGCTGCCCGATACTACATTGCTGGCTTGCGAGATATTTTGAGTATGTAATTCACCCTGAGCCATTGGGCATGTTACCAGGCAAGCGACCAATTGAGGGTCATCACTGCAGCCCTTGGAAGTGTTTCCCCTTTCCCTGAAACAATGCACTAGTACCAGTGACACACTGTTCAATACACCAACCCGAGATCTGACAGTTGCTTTACCTGGGATCTGCGTTGGAGTCTATGATGTCTTTCGAATGTCTAGAGACATGGTCCAAAAATTGTTCAAACATGAGGTCAAAACAAAACACATCGAAAGAATTGAACATCCGACCATGGTCTTCCTGGTTGCTGTTTTTACCCCATAGCAGAAATTTGAATATCAACTGCGGATCATCTCTGGATGAAACAAATTGCAGAAAATATATGACAACACCAGTTCATTCCCATTAGATAAAATGGCTAAATCATTCCCATTAGATAAAATGGCTAAATCCAGGCCATGTTTGACGATTGTGATCCCCCTCCCCGGTATTATACAAAAGCCAGTTCTCATTGTTGGATTCCATATGTGTGATGTCAAAATCCACATCTTTAATCAGCCAAAAAGGTAAACAATTATCCTAACACAACCTTTTGCTTGCTTAAACATGGTAAAACCCTCCGTTTCTTTCCATTTCTTCATGTTTTCTTCGTCCGAATCCTCAGGCATCCAGCCTGGCGGAAGGCCACACGCCACACGTTGAACAAGGCCCAGCTGACGGCGAACAAAGGCAGAGCCAGGACCTTGCTACAGGGAACCACCATCACACTTGTGTCACTTGTGTCATGGGAGAACTTTGTGGTCTCAAGATGTCTCAAGTATCTTCTATGTTTTTGGGGTGATTTTATCATTTTATATTATTTTTATTCACGTCGCTTCGCGACGGCAACCGCCCGCACCGCATCGTTGGGCTCACACAAACATGATGATGAAAAGGCATGTCGGCCATTGAGACCAAAAACATCCGAAAGTACTGATTGTCGGAAAAAAAAACGCGAAGAATTTGATAGCCATGTATAGCAGACCAACGCAGTTCAAAAAATAACGAAAAGCATGAAAAAACGGCGAAAGTGTTGTTATTTACAGTGTTTTTGCGCGGTGAGAAGCAGAAACCACTGCAAATACCATGGTTTTTGAGGGTCAGGTGGCCAAAAACACTGTAATTTGCAGTGTTTTTTTAACCAACGTCAAAAAACACTGGTATTTACGATGTTTTCATTCACACCGTAACATAAAACAGCGTAATTTACGAGGTTTTTGGAAGTTTTGAAGCTAGCCGTCAAGCATGCAGAAAACAGAAAAACACTGTAAAAACCAGTGTTTCTGCTATCACAAAACGACGAAAATCAGTCCGAAAACGGGTCCAAAAACTCAAAAATCCGCCTCCGGGCCAGGCCACCTGCGGAACCGCAAAAAAAGATGTTGCAAACCAAAAAATTGAAGTCAAAAAGTTGAAAAACACGGTTTTTTTTCACTTTTCGCTTGCCGATTTTGGACGGGCGCGTTCACGAACAGGTGTCTTCCGTACTGTTTTTTACAGTGTTTTTTGAAGGCGAGCGTCACGACCTATCAAAAACAGGAGGTTTTGGCCGAAAAATGCCCCCCCCCCCCAGGTAAACTTGTAACCTTTTACGAGTGCCATCCGGACGATCACGCCCCAGCACCTTCGGTGCGGGCGGATTTGTATATAGGCATGGCTATGTGCAAACCCTCTTTGACTTTCTTTAAACTGCACTCTTAATCTTTCGGTTGGTTCAATAGGATCATCATCCCAGCTCATGTCATGGAGAAAAAGGGAAACTTCCCCTCCATGACTATCAATCAATCTTGGAATCTTGGTTATCCATTAAACATAACTAACATATATCTGGGAAAATTATAATAATTCACCAACCTGAATTAAGGCCATTTGGGGATGATTTCCCTTATTAACAATGATTCCAGTGAGGTCGCAGTGAGGTCGCTATAATTTACCCAGTATGTATATATATATATATACACAGTAATTTGATGTAATTTGGATATACTGTATGTATAGCCTGTATAGCTCACATGACATGGAAATGTATGAACAACAAATAATGAAACCACCCATCAGTCGCGGTTCAAACCAATGTTTACCCGTATTTGTAGGACCTCAGCCCCCATGTTTTAGGGGGTTCCACCGGGTCCCCAAGTTTGATACTTACTCCTCTATTGACGGTTCAGTTATGATTCCAATATCATCATTTTAGGTTCGTCAATGAACGCAATGTTTTGCTGCTAAAACTCCCCCAAAACATATCCGTTTCCCCATTAATCATCCTGGGGTGGGGTAATCAATCCTCATTTTTGGATGGCAAAAATTTTGCTGTCGATTTTGGATAGGTATAATTATCCAATCCGGTATTTTTCCTCCTTAAGAACCCCCCATCCATCCCCATCCATTGGCTCATTACATACCATATCCCATATCGTTGGAGATCATATTTTAAATTTCCCACGCGTATATCCAAATTTCTCCCATTGAATTGCTTGCTTTACTATCCAGAAATTGGGTAAACCAGCATCCTGGTCAGCTCCGGTGAAACGGATTGGGATAACGATATAAGGGCAGAAACTCTACTCTGTTTCAATTTTTTTACACATTTTCATCCGTAAGAACCTCGGAAACTCTTAAATCCAGGAAATTCCCAGTATAACCCACTAAATCACCATTCCATCATCATTAAACGCCCAATGAATACCATTAAATCTCATTAGATCCTCATTGAATCATTGTTAAATCCTGATCAAATCCCATTGAATCACCATTAAAGTCCCATCAAAAACCCAATGCATCACCATTAAAGTATCAAATCCCCTTTGAAACACCATTAACACTCCATTGAATCTTCCATAATTTATTATTATCATTTTTCATAAGGAAGTTAAATCCCACAAAACCACTATATTTCATAGTTAAATCACCATCACATCAAAGAAAATCACCACTAAGTCCCATTCAACCCCCATTAAATCACAATAAATCAACAATAAATCTCGTTCAATCCTTATAAATTCACAATGAAATCACCATTAACGCACCATTTTTAAGGCTTAAACCCTCCATCCTCGATGGTATCCGCGGCACTGCCAGAATGCGCAGGTCGAAGCCCTCGTCCTCCTCTTCCACGCGCGCTGCCAGGGCTGGCAGCGGCGAGGCGGCTGCAGCAAGGGTGGCGCCCATCATGGCGCTGGCGGCTTGGTGCCTTGGAATCCATGGGACATGTAGGATAATCATGTTAATATGGTTTTAATATGGTTTAAAGATTGTTTTATAGGATAATATAATATATGCTGGGCGGAAGTTGCCTTAAAGATATATAAGACCTTTCTCATCTATAGAACTTGCATGCGCCGTGCGCCAGCCAAGCCCGTGCGTGCGTGCACGCCAAGCCCGTGCTCCACTTCGCACTTCACACTTGGCAGCCTTCACACTCCACATACTAACGGAAACAGGAACGTGTTGTGTAGCACATAAATGGAAATCCTCACTTCTTTCTTGGCTGCCTTGTGGAAATCTTTTTGCATGCCTTCTTGACATCAAGCTTGCATTCATACCCCGTCATGCATCATCATTGATTGCATACCCTTCATTTAAGCCAAACACAGCTGCGAGCATCACAGCATGACTTGTTCTGTGGGTCGGCCGACGTCAACTACACATAGATGACACTAGCACAAAAATAGAACTCATGAATTAGAAGCTGACAAATCACTATCGCAGCCTGGATGCAGCTACTCCAATACGATTTACGATGTTCAGCTGCAAAAGACAATAGTATTACGCATGCAGCCACGGCACCGAGCAACCTTGACGCAGCCACTACAATGCGATCTGCAGAGACTGAGTTGCAAAACACAGTAGAACTACGCGCAACTGTGTCGAAAATTGCAGCTTCAAAACCGGATCTCGACGCCAAAGCAGAAAAAAGACGATTCTGAAGCATTTTTTAAAAGGATTTTAGAAGGAAAATTACTAGCGCCAAAGTTGAAAAAATCTGCTGACAAATCACTATCGCAGCCTGGATGCAGCCATTCCAATACGATTTACGCTGTTCAGCTGCAAAAGACAATAGTATTCCGCATGCAGCCGCGGCACCGAGCAACCTTGACGCAGCTACTACAATGCGATCTGCAGAGACTAAGTTGCAAAACACAATAGAACTACGCGCAACTGTGTCGAAAATTGCAGCTTCAAAACTGGATCTCGACGCCAAAGCAGAAAAAAGACGATTTTGAAGCATTTTTTCTAGCGCCAAAGTTGAGAAAATCTGCTGACAAATCACTATCGCAGCCTGGATGCAGCCATTCCAATACGAATTACGCTGTTCAGCTGCAAAAGACAATAGTATTCCGCATGCAGCCGCGGCACCGAGCAACCTTGACGCAGCCACTACAATGCGATCTGCAGAGACTAAGTTGCAAAACGCAATAGAACTACGCGCAACTGTGTCGAAAATTGCAGCTTCAAAACCTGATCTCGACGCCAAAGCAGAAAAAAGACGATTTTGAAGCATTTTTTAAAAGGATTTTAAAAGGAAAATGACTAGCGCCAAAGTTGAAAAAATCTGCTGACAAATCACTATCGCAGCCTGGATGCAGCCATTCCAATACGAATTACGCTGTTCAGCTGCAAAAGACAATAGTATTACGCATGCAGCCGCGGCACCGAGCAACCTTGACGCAGCCACTACTACAATGCGATCTGCAGAGACTGAGTTGCAAAACACAATAGAACTACGCGCAACTGTGTCGAAAATTGCAGCTTCAAAACCTGATCTCGACGCCAAAGCAGAAAAAAGACGATTTTGAAGCATTTTTTAAAAGGATTTTAAAAGGAAAATTACTAGCGCCAAAGTTGAGAAAATCTGCTGACAAATCACTATCGCAGCCTGGATGCAGCCATTCCAATACGAATTACGCTGTTCAGCTGCAAAAGACAATAGTATTAATTACGCATGCAGCCGCGGCACCGAGCAACCTTGACGCAGCCACTACAATGCGATCTGCAGGGTCGGTGAGCGCAGCCAAGGTAGCCGGCGTGCCGGGGGCGAGCGCCGCACTGGTGAGCGTGCTGCGCGCACGCGAGAGATGGCCTGCGTGAGCTTGACCGCAAGCGCGGCGGCGGCGGTCAGCTTGTTGGGCTGGGGTGGCCGCCTCGTGGGCAGGTCCTGGGCACGCCGCTTGGTGGGCCGCGGTGACAAGGGCTTCCCAGCGCCCGGCGTGGAACTCACCGACGCGGCGCAGCAAGGCGGCACGCCGGAGCTAGCGTGCCGCGCGGCGGCGTGATGGAACAAAAAACGTGGGACGAGGAGGAAAAGGACCCACGCTCGGCAGAGCTGTTGAGCAGAGGGCCGGTCCCCTCCGATGATGCGCAAAGCGGGCGGCGACCATGAACTTGGGCGGCGCCTGGAAGCAACGGACAGGACGGGCGAATTCCGCCGACAAGTGGGATGCGGGCGGCCAAGGAAGGAGAGGAACGTCGGGCTCGGGCCCGGGTGAATCGGAAGCAGTATCCGCCGTGGCGTCGGTTGCCGTGCACGTAGGACCGGGGGCCTGGGCGCCGGGAAGCGCCGTACCGGTGCGGGCGTTGGCAGATGGCCCTGGGGACCTGGGCGCAAGGGCGTTGGCATGTTAAATCCATTTTTAAGGATAACACGATGAGAGAAAAAACTTGTTGAGATGGTTTTTCAACGTGGTTGAACTGTTCGTTGTTTGTTTCTTTTTAGGTGGTGCAATAATTTCTGTAGGCTTTTGATGCGCATTTGCATGGTTTTACATGGTTTTACATGTTTCTCTTTGCTTTATATATGAAGTACATGTGAGTCACAATAAGAAACTCGTTCGAAAATCCTGATCCCAACCGCAAATCATCGGAATTCCATGCGGCGGTCTTCTTCTTAATGGGACTCACATGTTCTTATAGAATCTCACATGCTGGTAATCTTGCTTGGCAGTTGAACATCTTCACCACCCACGAGATTTCAAATGAGTTGTAAAGAAATATGAGGGGAGTCACACTTTCACCTGCAATTGGCAAATGGCAGCAATCTTTGCAAATGCTGCTTTCGTCTCTGCAGCCTGGTATTGCTTTTTCTACTCAAACGAGCATTCTTTGATTGCGTTTCTTGCAAAGTTTCTCGTGGCCAAGATGGCCTGTGCGGGAAAACGGTGTTCAGCCGCTCAGCCTTCTGATTCTGCTTTCTTTTTCCTTTACCTTTACGTTTGCAAAACAAGGAAAGCACTTTGGGCCAAATGGGCATATGGTCACCTATGGCGGGTTTGGATGTCGTTCAGATATGTTCAGATGTCGTTTCGGATGTCGTTCATATCACGTGGGATTTCCAAGCGACAAGTTTGCTGTCAACATGCAGACCTTTAGAGAGAAGGCGGCTGAGCAACTTTCTTTTCAGCAATCTTGGTTTGCTTATTGCTGTCTCAAACAGAGAATGTTTTGGCAATCCTTGTGGCGGCCGGGGAGTCAGCCCACAGCTCAACGCTGGCTCCCAACACCTCTACCTGAGTGTAGTTTCCGTTGTCAAATTTAATACATATGATTTGGATATATTTGGATGTTTTTTTAGATGTCGTTCCCTAAATGGAATACCCTCAAAACACTTGAAGCTCAGAATTAGGTGCGGCGCTGCGGCAAATTATGAACCGAGATCACCCAAGAAATGTAATTTTTACACTATATAACATGTATATGTAATTATATAAATAATTATATATATATATATATGACCTGTACATGAAGCTTTAGGGATGGTAAAGTACGGCTTGATTTGTTATTTCCGAAGGATCCGAAGGTTTGATAGAACCTTCGATGTGATTTTACATTCAAACATCCCATAGATGATTTAACATTTTAGTCATCATCCAGGTTGCGGTCAACACTTTTGATTTTCATTGACCTTCCCCGTGACTTCATGGGATGAACATTTCACTTGGAAGCGTTTTCTTTTTGTGATGAAAAACCCCGTGGCCAAGTTGGCCAACACAGCTGTTGGGAACTGATCTTTTATCACATTCATGTAGGACAATCATGGTTTACGACCCATTTCATCTGTAAAACTAATTTCTGAACCATCTAAGATGCACAAAACACATGTGCACACTCAAGGAACCGTTTGAAACCATACCAAGCCACCAAAAACCATGTTTAAACCATGCAGAAAAAGGGCACATGCCCATGTACATTGAACATATAATTACATATAATTCTATATCAATCCATTCCAAACAATCTCAGTATAATTTCATAAACTTCTTATATAATTCTGATAATCCTGACAGTTACTATTTGTTGAATTTCTTGAATTCATCCTACTTCCACCCACCATGATCTCCCCATGACAGCCAAGCGGCTGCAACGCACGGGTCTCAACCGCCTGAGGTGCTGCCACAAAGGCATCAGGACAGAAGCTGAAGACCTGGGCAAAATCTGCGGAACATCTGCATTTTTTGATGGACAATCCCAAGTTTTGAAGGCGAAACTCCAATTTGTTCGATAGGAAAATCACACTTTTTGATGGGCAAATAATATATGCTTGTTTGAGTCCCTTTTAAAACATGTCAGGGCAGATTCCAGTTTCGTATGGCTCAATGGTGGAATGCCACCCGAAGACCAAACATTCTCGAACATCACTAGAGCGGTCAGTACTCAGCCATCCAACCTTTGGATACTCTATAATTTGGGGTCAATGATTTGAGCTATAGCCATCCCCAAACAAATAGAGATGTGCTTCCAGGAGGTTGTGTGGCTGATATCCGAATATTTTAAATACATCTTTCCAAGTTTCCCACTTTAAGTATTTATTTAGGGGTTGCTCTACACGTATATACCAGCATATAATAATACCACTTTGACCTAGGCAACCATGCGGGGGATCTTCTTTATGCTCTCTTCCGTTCGAATCCAGTTACCACCAGAATCGTCACTAATTTAAAGCTAAAATCTCGTGTTTCCTTGGAACATCATTTGCGCACGGAAAAACATAGCGGAAAAGTTGCAGTGCCAGGAGCTTAGTATTGGATCTATTCTCTTTTGGAGGTGCGCCCGAGGGGAGGATTTCATCTGATCGGGGATGCCCAAGTGTGCTGCCAAAGGTACGGCCAGGGCAACTGAAGCCAGCACCAGCAAAGGAGCCACGATAGAACTGGAACGAGCCATGACACTTCGCCACAAAGAAAGCGACGCTTGAGATCCGCGAGGCTGATGCAAAAAATGGCTGCGTTTGAAGCATCAGGAGCTGCAGAACGGTATCTGAACATCAAAGGATTTTGATGGATTTTTTCCGAACCCACCGGCTTTATCATCATTTTCCCACCAAAAAATGGCCATACCAGGTGGGGCCCATCTTCAGACACGCCCAAATAAGGTGGGATGCATCTCACTCTAGAAATGGGTTCAACCACCAACTATATACTTATATACCCATTTTGAACGCCTGGGCGCACACGCATCCATGCTGTATGGCTAAGCTTTTTTCCATCGCGCCTGCGGATTCCCAGCCGATATCTTGATGGCCGAGGAATGGGTACTTCAGCATGTCAACCGCATTAAAAAAAAGCCGACTGAATGGATTCAATATAATTATAACTTATAACGTTCTAGACTGGAAAGATCAAATTCATTCTTCCAGCGGTCTTTCTTTGTTTCAACTCAGACAATTTTTTCACCAGCGAAAAACCGTTCAGCCGCTCAGCGCTTGAAGAAGCGAAGAGTGCTCAGATCTCAGAGAGGATTGCCCTTCTCGCTCTCGCCGATGCGGACCACCTCTGGGGGTCATTCTTCAGTGCGAGAGCGAGTATGCAAGGAAGGCAATCAAATCGGGAAGATTGGGTTACATCATGTCACGTCCATACTAGTTTGCTCCCACACTGCCCCGTACTGCATTCCTGGCATCCTATGTTGAGAGATACTTTGAGTATGTAATTCACCCTGAGCCAGGGCATGTTTCCAGGCAAGTGAATAATTGAAGGTCATCACTGCAGCCCTTGGAAGTGTTTCCCCTTTCCCTGAAACAATACACTAGCAATACACTGTTCAATACACCAACCCGAGATCTGACTGTTGCTTTAACTGGGATCTGCGTTGGAGTCTATGATGTCTTTCGAATGTCTAGAGACATGGTCCAAAAATTGTTCAAACATGAGGTCAAAACAAAACACATCGAAAGAATTGAACATCCGACCATGGTCTTCCTGGTTGCTGTTTTTACCCCATAGCAGAAATTTGAATATCAACTGCGGATCATCTCTGGATGAAACAAATTGTAGAAAATATATGACAACACCAGTTCCTTGATTAGTCTATATCACCATTGAATGACATGGTTGAATCCCCATTATTGTGATCCCCCTCCCCGGTATTATACAAAAACCAGTTCTCATTGTTGGATTCCATATGTGTGATGTCAAAATCCACATCTTTGATCAGCCAAAAAGTAAAAACATATCCTTACTCCTAACACCACATTTTGCAAGCTTAAACATGGTAAAACCATCCGTTTCTTTCCGTTTCTTCATGTTTTCTTTATCTGAATCCTCAGGCATCCAGCCTGGCGGAAGGCCACACGCCACACGTTGAACAAGGCCCAGCTGACGGCGAACAAAGGCAGAGCCAGGACCTTGCTACAGGGAACCACCATCACTTGTGTCACTTGTCATGGGAGAACTTTGTGGTCTCAAGATGTCTCAGGTATCTGATTTTTTTTTGGGATTTTATTTGTGTATATGCATGGCTATGTGCAAACCCTCTTTGACTTTCTTTAAGCTGCACTCTTAATCTTTCGATTGGTTCAATAGGATCATCATCCCAGCTCGTGGAGAAAAAGGGAAACTTCCCCCTCCATGACTATCAATCAATCGTGGTTATTCATTAAACATAATTGCCATATAGTATTATATAATAATTTGCTCTAATTTGGATATAATATGTATAGCCTGTATAGCTCACACGTCACATGGAGACATATGAACAACAAGTAATGAAACCACCAATCAGCCGTAGTGGTTCAATCCAATGTTTACCCGTATTGCAAGGACCTCAACCCCCATGTTTTGGTGGGTTCAACCGGGCCCCGAAGTTTTGTACTTACTCCTCCATTGACGGTTCAGTTATGATTCCAATATCATCATTTTAGGTTCGTCAATGAGCCCAATGTTTTGCTGCTAAAACTCCCCCCAAACATATCCGTTTCCCCATTAATCATCCTGGGATGGGGAAGTCAATCCTCATTTTTGGATGGCAAAACTTGCGCTGTCGATTTTGGATAGGTATAATTCTCATCCAATCCGGTATTTTTCCTCCTTAAGAACCCCCCATCCATCCCCATCCATTGGCTCATTACATACCATATCCCATATCGTTGGAGATCATATTTTTAATTTCCCACGTGTATATCCAAATTTATCCCATTGAATTGCTTGCTTTACTATCCAGAAATTGGCTAAACCAGCATCCTGGTCAGCCCCGGTGAAATGGATTGGGATAACGATATAAGGGCAGAAACTCTACTCTTTTTCATATTTTTTCATATTTTCATCCTTAAGAACCTCGGAAAATCACAAATCCCGGAAATTCGCAGAATATCCCACTAAATAAGCATTCCATCATCATTAAACGCCCAATGAATATCAATGAATACCATTAAATCTCATTAGATCCTCATTAAATCACCATTCAATCCGGATTTAATCCCATTGAATCACCATTAAAGTCCCATCAAAAACCCGATAAATCACATTAAATCATATCAAATCCCTTTAACATCACCATTAAAACTCCATTGATTCCTCCATAAATCATTATGATTATTTTTCATAAGTAAGTTAAATCCCACAAAACCACTATATTTCATAGTTAAATCACCATCACATCAAAGAAAATCACCACTAAGTCCCATTCAACCCTCATGAAATCACAATAAATCACCAATAAACCTCGTTCAATCCTTATTAAATCATATTGAAATCACGATAAAATCACCATTAACGCACCATTTTTAAGGCTTAGACCCTCCATCCTCGATGGTATCCGCGGCACTGCCAGAATTCGCAGGTCGAAGCCCTCGTCCTCCTCTTCCACGCGCGCTGCCAGGGCTGGCAACGGCGAGGCGGCTGCAGCAAGGGTGGCGCCCATCATGGCGCTGGCGGCTTGGTGCCTTGGAATCCATGGGACATGTAGGATAATCATGTGTTAAAATGGTTTTCATGTGGTTTTTTAGGACAGTACCAGTATATGGAACCTATATTGAATATGATTGAATGACGATATTCATGGGATAATCGTAGGATAGTACCTGCTGATTAGTTGGCAATTCTTGAGATTGAACCCCGCAGAAATGAAATTTATTGTGGACGCTCACCATTTAATTTGGTCTTAATATGGTTTTCATATGGTTTAAGAAGGATCATCATAGGATCATCATAAAATATTATGGGATTTAACGGGTAATTAATTGGGAGATATGGGGGATTTGAACCCGCAGAAATGGGATTTATATGGATTTATTGTGAAACCTCACCACTTGATATGGTTTTAGCATGGTTTTAATATGTTTTGGTATGGTTTAATACGGATAATCATGGGATCATCAAAAGACATCATGAGATTTAACTGGTGATTTATCCCCAAAAAAGAAACCAGGTCCAGTTCAGAGGGGTTTAGAATGGAGACATTTCTGAGAGAAAAAATGATAGAATTTGGTGTGGCCAAAGATGGTTGGATACATCGGTGCTTGATCGCTAAGTATGTGTGATTTCAACTCGGGCTAGTCGACTAACAAACGGTTCAGCATGTGAGATGTGTGTTTGTGAGATCGATGACTTACCGGTGTAGTGAACTAGTGTGATTGCGCAAAGGTTGTTGAAGTTGGGGTTTGTCTTTGATTTCAAACTGTTTTTGCAAAAAAAAATGTCAGTTTGTTTTGATTTCATGTTCTGACTGGAGAGATAGTGCTGATGTTGCTGTCTTGCAGTAGTGACTAAGCAGATTTACAAACGACCTTTCCAGGAATTATGCAACGATGGTCAAAAAGATGTCATTGTCTTGGAAACTTTGAAATTCTTTGATGTTGGCAAGTGACGACTGACAAACGACATTTGACTAGTGACAACTGACGAACCTGAACTTCGATAATGTTAGACAGTCAGCATTGCCAATTGCTCGTGGCTCGATTTGCTATTTCACTCCGCTCAGCTCTTTGACTTCAGTTTGGGGCTCAATTCTACTTTGACCTCCTCGGACAAACTTGACTTGCTTGAGAACATTTCAGTGACTTTGTCGTACCAAATTGTATGAGCAGATTTAGTCTGTACTGCAAAAAAAGGTCGTGACTTTGTTCATTCACATTCGTACTGTAGCAGATTGTTTTGTATCCATGTCTGGAATTTTCCCAAGGCAGTCGTAACAATGCAGCAGTGCCAGGGCCCAAGCAGTGAATCAATCTCAAAATTGACTCGGTCCGTGGCAGTCACACTGTGCTGACGAAAGGTTTTTTTAAGTATCCAATTTAGCAGATTGAATGTTATTCTTGGCCTGCCCTGGTAATCCAATCTCATCAGATGTTCATGTGTGCAGGCATGTGTGGAAGTGCCTCAGTTTTGTCCGTGCTTCACTCAGTGGGTTCAACTGCAAGATCAACAAGTTTTTCATGTCATGGGTCTGAGTCAATGTTCCGGCTGAAGTGCTTGAGTTGTTTGGCTTGATGAACCCGCTCTATTAACTTTGATTGTCTTTTGCCTGGCCCAAACTTACACTGACTCTGACTAAAAACACGGTCATTATTATGTCATGTTTTAGAATTCAATTTGGGTTTCACTATTCTATTGAATCTTTCAACAACCCAACCATGAGAAGTGAAGAAGAGCGTGCAGGTGTGTAGGAACTCCTGTGGCCAGCCATGTCCACGCTGAATTTGGAAGCTGATCTGGTCCGAGAATACCTCAATGTTTGTGGCATAGATCTCAAACTTGAGCAATGCTGCAGACTGCTTGGGGATCAAAAGTTGTTGCTTTGTTTGCACTTCAGATCTGTGTGTTGTTTTGCCAGTTTTGCACAAAGACGCACAGGAGATCCTTTATTATTGTCCATATCATGTCAGACGCTAAGGTTGTTCAATATGATCGGTAGTGTCAGCGCTATGTTGGGCGATTTACCTGAGAGGTGCCTTTGTTTGTTTCAGTGTTGAGGACATGACAGACCTTGAAGGTTCATGTGTACCACCCTCCACTTGTCTTTTGATGTCATTCTTGATCCCCACAGGTACAATAACTATGAACATGGCGGCTTTGTCATCCAGTTGGACGATGTCCTGGGCCACCCAACTTTGAGGAGACAGTCACAAGTCGCATCAGTTATTTGAAGTAACATTATGTATGATGTCTTTCAGCACAGTATGGCGTGTGTCTCAAGTTGAATCGAAGAGCCAAACCAAACCCAAACATTCTTCGGAATGAATCAGGATAGTTCTGTATCAACTTCTTCAAATGAAGGCCAATGTAACGTAACTCAGTGTTGTTGCGGCGTGTGTGCAGGATCGCAAACCGAGAGCTTCTGAAGGCCACCCACCAGAAGTTGGAAGAGTTGAATGCAATGAGGACTGAGCCTAAACACAAAAATGCAAAGGCTTACGCTCGCTGGGCAAACAAGGTGTGGAAGGAGAGCCAGGATGCCCCAACAGTGTTGGTGCCATACAAGGGCAAAGTCTGGGTGGCACGGATGAGCCACAATCAGCTTGATTTCTTCTTTGCAGAGGGTGACTTGTTTGATTTGAATTTATTTTTGACTGACACTGACAGGAGACTCACACTTGACATTTGTCTTACCCTTCCTCGCTGCGGTGCCAACTTTCTCTTCTTGATTCAGTTATTATTATTCAGTCACATGTCATCTTGATTCAATTATTCTTCACTTATTGAACAGTTCAAAGATTCATCTTTTAAAACCTTGTCCGGTTTGGGGCTGAGGCGACAGACTCAATGTGAGGTTTTGTGGGCTGTTCCTGGTGCCCATGGAAGCCATCATTACCCCGACATGGTGACCTGATGTTTCGAGCGTTGGAGACAGGTGAAAAGGTTGCACTCTGACCTGAAAGTAACAGCAAGCTGCAACCCAATGACTTTGACATTGACTCTTGAATTGACGTTGACAACTGTCCTGCTTAGTTTTGATCATGTTGCCCTTCTCATGGAGTCCTTGCTGCTTAAGGTGCTGGATGCAAGGGTATGGTCTAATACCCAGAATCAGAAAAATGTCCATGTCAGGATCATGCAAACTCATCCATGTCAGAAAATTGAACAGGCATTCATTCTCTTGACCATGCCGTTTCTTTTATCTTTGAATAACACCTGAGTTGCGATTCGTAAATACAGGGTTTGACTTGGTGTGTTGTTGGCCCTGCCATGAGGCCTGAACTCCTGTGCGCTCAAAGAGTTGCTCATGGTTGTCCTCTGAGGTGCATCTGACTTGTTTGACACCAGTCCCACCTTTTTGAGGTTCCGTCTGTTTGATCTTTTGATGCAGTGGTCATTGAGTCATGGTTCCTGTCGTTTGCAACTTCTTGTGATGTTGAACTGTCCCTCCAATTCAAGGTCATGTGTGTTAATGATTGCCATGACATGTCACTGACATATGTGAACAGTCAGACAGAGAGTCGAATGATGACAAATTCATGAGTGGTAGGACAGGAAGCAACCACATGACCATGCCGAATGATATTGAAGCAACAGTGTCAAATGTCAACTTAGTCTACTAGTAGCCTCCCTAGCCAAATTTGGATAGATCTTGTAAACTTTACAACAAGTAAGTTACTCACTGCCACTTCCACCTGCTGTGCCATCTGAGCCATGGACATTGAAATGACGAAGTCTTGGACTGACAATTTGGTCTTGGTTGCTTGGGGCGCAGATGCCTACTATGGTGCTAAAGGTTACCGTGGACGTGACATGATGCAAGGGTTTCTCAAAGGTACCTCAGCCAAAGAACTGTTTAAGTCACTGTGTTTCCAGAGCGGCGCACTTATAGTTTCATGCAATTCGTTTGACTTGTCTTTCCATGCAATTGGTTTGATTTGTCTTTTGAACAATTGGTTTGACTTGTCTTTTTAATGCAACTGGAAACTGTTATCTGGTTTTGTGGTATAATAGCTGTGCATGTTTTTTCGTCTTGATGTTGTTGTGTATGTTACAGCACCTTGTGATTGCAAGTGACAGCGCAGTGTGGGCTAAGGCAGATACAAGGAAAATTGCACGCATATCACGTATGATGTGCGTGGTTTCTGGAAGGACCCAGAGAAAGATAGTGGCCTCTCAGCTCAAATCACAGCTTCAAGCTTTAAAGGTGACTATAGATCATTATCCAGGAAGTTTCGCAAGGAAGCATCCACACTGAATCACAGTTGTCAGTCTTCCATGTCATACTCTGTCAATGTTTCCACAAAATTTGGAGTGCTTGTCAAAGTCAGAGATCATGTCATGGTCAGCGCAGTCGCCAGTCAAATGTCTGAGGAAACCCGATGAAAGATATCGATGTGTTCAAGAACATCGCATGGAAGCAGAGTGCACTGGACGCTCTTCTGGAGGTGATCGAAATGGTGAAGAACCACTTCCAGATCCATAAAGGACAGTCACGGCTCATCATGCAAGTGGTGTGTATCTTGGCGAAGGGGTTGCAATGTGTTTCCATGTTCCATTTTCGACATGCCACTCAGTGAGCCAAGGCACACAGGGCTGGCATCGGTCAGCGGTTGTCGTGACGCTGGGTGCGTTGGTCTTTCAGTGCCAAGTCTTCCTTCCTTCACACCATGGGTTACTTGGCAGAAATTACTTTACGGGTTACTTCAATGACAACTCCAGAGAAACATTTAACAACCAAGCCAATAATTAATTCCAATTTATTTCAATTCAACAGATTGAGTTTAGCTATGCAGCATGACAACAGCCAGTAACAGATGTGGCAGTTATGCAAGGCTGAATGCTGGTGCGATCTACTACAATGAACTGCCCTACTTGGATGACGCTGAGCTGATGGATTGGTGCGAATGGTGCCGAAGGGAACATGACCTTCCCTGCATTGAGGCAGTGAAGGAAGAGGTGGTCATCGACGATAAAGAGGAGGAGGAGCTGGAGGACAAGAATGACACCGAGCATCTCGACGATGAGGAGGAGGCTTGGAGCCAACGGGAGACTTGGAGGAGACCATGGAAGTTGTCACCTCCAAAGAAGATGGCGGCCAAAGCTAGGCCAGAGGGTGGAGAGGGCAGCAGGCCAAAAAAGGCCAGGGTGGAGGAGCCTCCACGACTTCCCAAGTCTCCACCCCGGGGCCCTCCACCAGCACTGGCATCAGCTCCATCATCAGGGGCATTGACGGGGGGCGCAGAGAATGCGAAGGCAGGTTCAGTGAGTTCAGTGGCCAACTAATGAGGGTGGAGAAGAATGTGAAAAAAGGGTTCCACTTTTTTGCATGTTTTTCCCAGACCCAAAATTTACTTCTATGACCAATGGCCTGCATGTCGTCATCCCCTGTTAGGCTGTGCTTCGGAATGTTGCACCTGATATCTATGACACCTTGGTCTTGGTGAAGCCGGAGTTGGAGCCCATGTGCTGGTCTAGCATTCTGAGTCTCTTTCAGTACAGTGAGGGGGGGAAGAAATATGCCAGGGACTTTTCCATCCAAGCTGCAGGCCATGTCCAGATGGGGAACTCGAAATGGAGAAGCCCCACAAATGTCTGCTTGAAGCATGTGAGGGAAAAGTTAGATGCTTTGAGGCTTCCTGACAATTCGTGGTCAAAGGACCATTGGCAGTCATGGCGATAGGGATTACCTTTCGAGCTTCCGTGGGCAGGAAAAAGAAGAGGCTATGTGCTCCGTTTTGGGAGTGTTAGTTGTGAACAAAATTACAAATTGGACACCAATGCAGGTGAACACACTTTCTTGTCAATGTCAAGATTCCTTACTTGTGATTGTGACAGGTCATATCAGTGCTGATTTTGGGCAAATGCTGGATACTCAGAGTTTCCCACTAAGCAGCCACAATTTGGACAGTTTTGGTGTCACTTGCATGACTACGCTGACTCTTGCATCTTCTCTTGCCCAACAGTGCATTAAGTGTAGCAGTTGAATCCGCTGTCAGGTACTCACTCTCGATTGCTCACACGTTGACTGCTCAGTGCTTGGACATTGGCTTGTAGATCGTATGGAATATGACGCATTCAAACTTGTAATCGCTACTGGCTTAGGGCAACAAAGCTGCAGACTTGTTCATTGAGTTTTTCAGCTTTATGACAGCCCCATGACATTGATCATGACGTTGTCTTTGACATCTGTTCAGAATGAGTTTGCTTTGCATTGTCGTGATAGTTCAACCATCTTGCCCAGGACTTCCCAGTGTGCCTGTTCAGCCAGGTCTTCGGCTCTAACAACCATTTGACACTTCCATAGACATCAGGTCAAGTGCAGTTTTCAATTTGACATTTGTCAGACTAGTGTAACATTCAAGAAAAACGCTTTACAATGAGTGTTGTATACAGTGCGGTTTTGTTCTTGAGTCTCTATGACTCTTTCTCTTGCCATGGGGCTGGCTCATGGCATTCCCCGTGGCTTGGACCAGGAAGAGCCTAAGGCCATGATGCCACCAACGCCACAGCAGTTCTCCAATGATGATGATGATGACGATTTCATTGTCGTAGAAGACACTTCACTGAGCCCTGTCCATGAGTTGTTCGTCACTGACACGTCTGACATTTGCAATCGAAGGATGAAACGACGCAGGGTGCTTGGCAATCTGGTTCAGAAGTTCTTTGCCGAGGAGAGACAAGTCCCAGATGTTGTCAAAGAGTTGGTGGTGCAAGTCTTTTCTGATGCTTTGTGCGACCAAATGCCAAAGCGAGAGTTTGAATCAAAGATGTTTATAGCTAGACGCTGCTTACGCTGTAGCGATTGAGGCTCTAGCCTTTTTCGCTCTCAGGATGTGCAATAATTAGAGCTAGCTGGAATTGACAAATTAACCATTACTTCTGTCTGCCTTCGCGATTGCTCTGCGATGCATTGGTCGAAAAAATCAGTGATCAAGGTGCAGTTTGTTGTCATGTCCAAATGCCAGGCCAAAGGTCAGAAAAGAAAGTCAGGGGAACAAGAAATGGACTGGTGTTTAGTTTTTCGACGATTGTCAAGGTGCATGTCACTGTCACTGTCATCACTGTCAAGTGCATGTTATTTGCCGTTGTCAATGTCAAGGTATTGCATTCCAGTCAGAGTGTCATTGAGCTTTTCAGTTTGGTCCAAAAAAGCAAAGCCAACATATCCTCAGCATTTGGCTTGACACACCATTGGTGGATATCAGCTTTGGTGGCTTGTTCCCATCTGCTGTGGTGAAAGTAGATCATGGGGCGACATGGGGCTAAGAAAGCTCGCACCTCCACATCGCCTGCTAACATGATGATGAACCCAATGATGAACCCGATGATGCAAGCGATGGCTTTGCATCCAATGGCAAACATGATGAACATGATGAACCCGATGGCTATGATGGCAATGGGCCAGCAGCAGGGCCAGGAGTCTTCTTCAGAAGATGAGGATAGGAATCATGCTTCAGCTAAAGCAGCTGGTCTTGCTCCTGCCCCTCTCCAAGAGCAGCCTGGTCCACCACCTCCTGCAGTCCCAGACCAACCAGGACAATCGATGAACCACCAAGCTCATGCACTTGAAGCCCTGAGGAACCGTCGATCAAACCTTTTCAGCTCAACTGGTGGTGCCGACAAGAAGATCCACCGGGGTGCTGCCATGATACGGTCATTGCCCAAGGACTGACATGTGATATGGGAGGGATTGGTATTCCAACATGATTTCATAGTGTGTTGTTTTTGAAATCTTTCTGTAACCCCCAATGCTGATTTCAAACTTGGTTCGAACCCTGCAGAAAAGACTCAGCGAACTTGTGGAAGCGTTGGATGGCCAGTTGGATCCTACGGTCACCTCAGATCTCAATATGCTTGGCCTTTGTCGGGTGATCTGGCTATTGACCCGACAGAAGCCCCAAGTCTGTGTGAGCCGCCTTCGCTGTGAAGACTATGGGGAGCTCAATACCAGACTTCACCAGCGTCATGTGCAACTAGTTCAATCATCCTCGGATGTTGCAGCTGCTTTGAGCACCATCAAGTCTGAAGCGATCTTGACTGAGAGCTTCATAGCTGCCCTTGCAGAAGCTCAAGGCTGGGATGATGAGTGGATGGCTGCTGAAGAAGCCACAAGCAGGGGTCGTGGTCCCAAAGCTGTGGCGGCTGAGATGCGAAGGGCCGCTGCAGGGAGTCATTTGATCCCAGACTTGATGAAAGCTGCAAGCCAAGCAGCTGGTGCTGCGCCTCTTGCTTCACCGGGGGTGTCAGGTCCTGTTTTGCCTCAGCCTGTGAATGTTTCTGGGCCCCCGCCTGTTCCAGAATCCCATGCACCTCGCCCACCTGTCCCGCTTGCTGTGGCTGTTGCTGCAGCTCCCAAAGCTCCTCCCGCTACGGTGGTGGTGGCTGCAGCTCCCAAAGTGATGCCAGTGCGTCCTGTGATGGTTCCTAATGAGCCTCCTTTGAGCAACCCTGTGCCTTGGTAGCAGCATCATTGTATTGTATTGGTTTTTGTTTGGTCCAGTTTTCTGCATTCTTTGATGGATCATTTACATTTGCGTTGGTGATTGTTATGCTTCTCATCCTACTGTATTTCGAAAAGTTTCTGCACACATCTCGCCAAGTGTCCACTGACGTTGGTTAATGTATTGACTATGGTTGTCAGTGTCACTGTCTGTATCAGAGTCTGTGTCAGAGTCTGTGTAACCTGCATTAGTCAAGACATGTCTCAGTGTCACTGCCAGCTATTGAGGACAATGCAGCGACGGTCATCGATCCACAGGGTGGCCCTCTTGGAACTCCAGATCCTGCGCCTCCTGCTGGAGCTGAAGCTGGGGTCGATGTTGTGACGGACATGGAGGTGAATGAAACTCCTGCGGAAGCAGCTGGAAGCCCTGCAGCAATGTGTGCAATTTGCCGCAACTCCCTGCGAGAGCCTGGACGGGAGGTTCAGATGTTGGCTTGCGGGCATGTGTGGCACAAGACATGCCTGGAGAATGCTTGGACTATTGGAGGACATGAGCCAGGTTGGTGCCCTTATCGTTGTGATGTGCGCCATGCAGCTGCAGAATTTGAGTTACCCCCTGCTGCTGGTGATTTCGAAGAAGCTGCCCATGGTGTCGAAGCAGAGCCACCTATGGAACCTGTGTCACCGAGTCCGGTTCCTGGTCCTGCAGGGGGTGAGGCAGCCATGGTGTTGTGAGGCATAGCTGATGTCCCAGGGTGCAACTTAAGCTGTGACAATGCATACTGGCAACGTTTGCTTGTGCAACTGGGCATAAAGCCACAAGGGGTGAGTGACTGTTGGCTCCCAATGCTTTGTGGCTACTCGTGTCACGTGCTTTGTTTGTGGCAGGCACTCGTGTTTGGCTTCCCAATGGCACTGTAGAGTATGCAGTCCCAGGTACAAATTATCTGTCTGAAGTTAGGAAGGGGATTACCTCTTCATGCAACGATGTGGGAAAAAGTGAGCGGCCAGAGTTTTTCCTCATTTTTGCTCGTTTTTGCTCATTTTTGCTCGTTTTTGCTCATTTGTGCTGGATTGTGCAACATTTGAGCTCATTTGAGCTCATTTGAACTGATGAAGCGCATTTGAGCTCATTTGAGCTCATTTTGTCTCATTTAAGACCCAATTGTGGCATGTTGTGCATCAGGTGCAACGGTGGTGCAACATGGGGTGCATGCGTTAGGGCCTCAGGGAGAGCGGTTGAAACAGATCAAGCACACAGGTCAAAAAACATGGGGTCCGTATTTTTGTTCTAGCTCAGACTTAGAGGGCGCAGAACAAAGCCAGTGCAGAGCACTGTCAAGTTGCAGAGTCACAGTCACTGTCAGGAATACTGTCAGCGTCAGAAAGAACAATGGTTGCGTAATGCAGCAGCGCTGTCATGATCAGAATGTCATAAGTCTCAAGTCAAACAAAAAAAACTATTAGCACTGCCTGTGTGAAAAGTTTCTTCGTTGCAGCCATGGTAATGGCAGGGTCCTCTGGTGATTTGCGAAGGCAAATCGAAGCCATCCAGGCACGTGACTGCAGCATGGAGGCGAAGTTCCGTGCAACGAGTGCAGGGATTGATGTGAACGCCCTTGCAGAGCTAGAGGCATTTCCAACAGATGCTGCAGGTTGTATCAGTGGGTGTGACAATGAGAAGCTAAGACACTGGTCAGAGCAAATTGACATGTTCTATCACTTTGACAATGAGAATGGTGGGAGAGCTCAAAGAGTATGGGTTCAATTCCTATCTCTTGCATTTCCTTTTATGATGGGTTGGACTTTGCAGTCAATGCTTCTTTCAGTGCTAGCGCGGGCTGACTTTCATCGAAAACGTGGCGCTGCCAAGTTCCAATATGTGGAGGTGTTCTGTGGCAGAGGTAACTTGTCATGAGCTTGCATTGCTGCAGGCCTGCTGGGAGTGTCCCTGGATACATGTGTCAATCCAGACCATGATGTTCTCTCAGCCAGTGGCTTTAGATTGCTTCTAGCTGCTTTGACTGGCACAGTTCAAAAAGGATTGCTCTGGATAGGGACGCCATGTCGGTCTTTTTCAGTGATGTCAGCGTCTGTCAGCCGGCGGACGGCGGAGAACATGTACCTGGGAGACACTTCGCTGTTTTGCGTGCAACTTGGGAATGTCCTTGCAGACATCTCAGGACTTCTTCTTTTGCTGGGCTTTCTTCTAAACTTGTCAGAGGGATTGGAACAACCAGGGGGAAGCACACTTCCTCTCACGCCAGTGGTGAATGCTGTTCTTCGATTCATTGGTTCCAGCAGGACAGACACATACCATTGGTGTTTTGGTGGACCGACGTTGAAGCCACTTCAGCTATGGAGCCGGTGCAACTTCATTAGGCACTTGAGGAGGCCAAAACCTTTTGTTCCATCCATGGAGGAAAATGCCCTAGCCAAGAGAGGTTCTGATGGCTCCTACACTGGGAACCGGGAGCTCCTGGAAGAAAGCCAAGAATACACTTTGCAATTTGGCAGATCTGTAGTTGCTGCTCTGTTCCATGAATGGCGTGGCAATTAATTAGGCCACTCCTGACTAATTTGCTTGTTCGTTGACAAGCCGAGCTCGCTTATGGAAAAGGACGCTGTCATTTGTCAATGTGCATTGCTGCGAAGGCATGTCATTATTTCAAGAACGTTGCTCAGAGACATCCCATTTTGATTTCTGGACCATGTTAAAGAGACCTTTGAGCTAGAAACTACCTCTGGTGGATTGAGGCCTCCAAAAACTGCCTGCCCTGATGCCCAGTACTTTTCTGTGATGAGAACTTTTAGTGGATTGATGTTTGCGTGATACAAAATGGGATTGACACAGGTTTGGTACCATGTCATCTGGACCAAGAAAAAACCAACTACTATTCTTTAGCTGCACTGAGTGCTGTTGATAAAGAGCACCTGTTTTGACACTGACAAGCGACTTTGAAATGTGTCACCGAAGCTCCTTCTGCAGGTCACAACGGAGCCAATGACTATGACAGTGGCTGCCTAAACTTTACGCAGATGTAGTTGCTGTGGTTCATGCTTGGTGAGAATGCAAATCATGGTGCAGTGGTTCAACTTTCCATCTTTCTCAGTAGATGCTGGATCAAGAAAATGGGCAAAGCAGCCCAGTGATTTGCATTAGGTTTTGCAGCAAGCAGACCATTGCCCCCTCCATTGATGATTTGTCAAATCGTCACTTGAATGCTTCAAATGAATGAACTTGGACCTATTAGTCATTATTCCTTTCGTTGGGATCATCGACAGAATTGGACGATTAATGTATCAAACCCTGAAATTAGAAATGACACGATTGTACTCTTCCCTGCATGCTTTTGCATGCGCAATGTCAGCTTGTGGTCCTAGATGAGGACATTGGCCTTTTGTCAAAGGTAGGTTTCATTGCCAGAAGAGATGGTCAGGAGCGGCTTTGGTGGTCTTTAGACTACTTGTTCGACAAGTTCAAAGCAAGCGGTGACGAGAAACGCGTCTTGTTCAAATGGATTCAATTCTTCAAGCAGAAGGTATCACAATCAACTTTCTGTGATGATCCTTTTTTCTGCCAAACAAAGCAAACGAATTTGCCTCAGCATGCTCTACACGAAAATGTGGCAACCACCTTCGCTGTCCTGGTATTCTTCAATGTTTTGCTAAAGGAATCCAGAACGCCCAAGACCGTGCAAATGCTAAAGAATTGGATTCCGGTACTTTGCAACAGAGCTTGCTCCATGCTCTCCATCCTAGTTAGTCTGGATGTTGAGGACTTGCAACCACTGATTGTGTCCCCTGCAGGTTTGGTGAAAGGTATGGAAAGCATGCTGAGCTCCAAGCACCGTACTTGTTTTTTTGCTGTGCAGAAAGAATGGCAATCGATGCATGAATCTGGAGAATTGAGCGAAGAATTGATCAGTGACGCAGATTCAGCCATCCCGCTCCAGGACTTGCTTTGGTTTGTTGTCTCTGTCGACCGGAAACGGAGATCGTCTGGCGGCCATGTGTGGCCGAAGGACAGCGTCACAGGGTCTACGTTGTTGAAACTTCAGAAAGCCTTGCTTGACTTTGTTGCCCAAGGCATCGACAGGTATGTCAAAGAAAGCTACATCCAGACCCACAACACGGACAAACCTGCTCCCTCTAGAAGGGTTCTTGGGATTGCCAGTGATGTTCCTGATGGACAAGTAGCACCAAACCCAGCGACGAAAGTCATGATGTCTCCTGATGCGATTTATGAATTGTTTTCCCAAGCCAGGGAGACAAGTGTGTCAATGAAACAGGCGCTGCCTTTTCTTCAGGGCGAAAGGGTGTCTTCCATGGCGGGCTGCAAGCCGACAGCCGTGGACCCATGGGTGCGACGAGCCCAGTCCATATACGATGAAAGAGCAGCACTTTCGCTACTTGGGGTGACTCATTACAACTTGGTTTCCGATTGCTCTGTGCATAGCGGGAAGGAGTACCTTGTCAGTATTTGCTACTCGCATCAGGCAAGCACGGCTTGCTTTGCAAACATTCAACAGATACTCCCTCTGGCGCAGATAACTCCAGGCGAAATTGAGCTGACCTCTGTTGTAGAGAAGCTAGCGCAGGAACCTGCTCTGGAGGGTAATGCTGTGAACTGATAACACATCAGAAAACTTGGCATGACTAACCAAATGGAAAACAATGGATCAGACGCTGTAAACAAGATGTTATGTTTGATCTGAGTACCATTTTTGTTTCTAGTACCATTCATTCATTCTAGGACCTCTGGCCCTTCAGGAGAACAAACTTGTCAGACTGGCTTCCTACAGACAACTGCAAGCAATTTCCCAGCAACTCCACTTTTTGACGAATGGTCAGATGAAGAACCTTGATTCCTTTGCAGTACCTGATGGCATTACGTTGAAACCTGTCATGTCTGGATGGGACCGCTTTCTTCGTCAGGAACCTGGACGAAACAGAGCTGGGTTCAGGAATTCAACCGATGGCAGTGAGATCTTGCTATTGCCTGATGATCGCCAGTGGTGGGTTGATGTTCCACTATTGGTCTTGCAGCTGGATCAAGGCCCAACATGTTGTGGAGGGGCAGCGTTGCTAGGTTCAATTTATCCATGATATATTTTTTACTTGCTTGGGCCCTGGCATGTGAAGCATTTAGAATTAATCAAAAAACAACAATAGTATAGGGGCAACCTTTGGTGAAAGTGGCTTCAAGTTGGTTAGATTGTTTGCCAGTTCTGCACTTCTTAACTTTCTTTGGCCAACCCTGCAGCCCAGGTTTGCGATTGGCAAAATGGAGAGCATGATCTTGGCCAGGTGGGATGTGATACACAGATCCATCCGAGATGTGAAACTGTCATTGCTCCACGGGGCTGGTGGCGAATTTTATCAGGCCCAATTTCATTCGCAATATCTGTTCAGTTTGGCCTACAGGCCTTATGGAAGTTAAGGCTTCTTTGAAGACAAAAAACGTTTACTGGAGATGATGATGGCGAGAGAGGGGCCTGACACAGTGCCAATGTTTGTCGACTCCTGGGAAAAAATCCGGGATGAAATTGGCTTGCCGTCTACTGCCACCATGACTGATACCTGGAATGCTCTC
>CAMXCT020001980.1:0-52500 GCA_947184155.2 Cladocopium goreaui
ACCATGACCTATGACATGGAAGGTTTGTTGAAACTGTCGGTTGAGAAGTACTTGGACATTGTTGGAAAAGATACGAAGCTGAAACACGTATCCACTCCAAGTTTACCTGAAGAAACAAAGAAGCATAAGTCTAGAGCACCATGTCCCGGGAACCCCAAGAATAAGAAAGTATGTCCATGGTGTACTCATGAATTTGATCCGGACGCTCCATTGTTTTATGAACAAGGAACCCAAGGGGAAGACGTCTCGCCTGGGGAGTCTGAGAGAGGTGCATTGGCACCACACGCTGCCAGCGTGCTGATGAAGCTGCTGTACGCGGCAAGGATTGCTCGTTTCGATCTGCTTCGTTCCATTAATTCCCTGGCCAGGAATGTAACAAAGTGGACCATTGATGACGATGCAAAGTTGTATCACTTGATGTGCTACGTGAATTCCAGCCTATCTAAGAGAATGACCGGATGGGTTGGGGACAACTTCAATGACTTGACATTGTCTTTATTTGCTGATGCTGATTTTGCAGGGTGTGCCCAATCTTTGAGATCTACTTCAGGGTCTCATATGCATATTCAGGGTAACCACACACGGTTTCCTTTGTCCGGGGGCAGCAAACGGCAAGGATGTGTAAGCCATTCAACGCCTGAGGCTGAAATCGCGGCAGCCGATGTCACCCTCCGTACTATGGGTTTGCCCGCTATGAGCATTTGGGAAACGCTGACGGGAAAGTCGCCCAAATTATTGTTCCATGATGACAATCAGGGCATGATAGGTGTAGTCAGGTCGGGTCGTAACCCCACTATGCGGCATCTTGAGAGGACCCATGGCATAGCCATTACCTCCCTCCATGAACATTTTACTCGAGAGAACTACGTACTCATGTATGAGGTGACCTCGAAAATGGCCGCTGACATCCACACCAAAGGTTTCAAGAATCCGTTGGCATGGAAAAGAGCATGTATGCTCATCAATCTGTTGGACCCTGGTGACATCGGTACGAAGGATCTGCTCGATATGGTCTCACCCACCACGGATGTCGATACCACTGTCCGACAAGTGTTTCAAACCAAAACTCAAGATGTTCCAAATTTTCCATATACCGAAATACCTATTCTACCACCTGAGGTGTATCAGAAGGGTCTTTCTGGTAAAGAACAAGTACAACAACTACCTGGCATGGATCCCATACTGGTTGTTAAGACGCCAACCTTCTTTAGAAAACGACCACCTGGTGTATCATTGCCCCATGACTGTTTGAGAAGTACCTGGATACTTTCTCATGGCAAATGGATCAAGGTTGAGGATCGAGTTCCACCCGTTCAGCAACAAGACCGTTTCGATCAATGGGTAGAACGAGCTTGCTTCCAATACCATCCGTGTCAGCCTAGTATATCGCCGTCGGTGATTACTAGGCAATCAGCCGGCATTGTCTCACCGGGACACCCGGCGTCAACAGCGCGACCAGGGCTCCATGCTGCCACGGTGCCGACTCGTCAGACTCCAGTCCAGAAGTATCCTCAGTTAACTGTGGGGATGGATCAACTATTTTGTCATCAATCCCATGGAAATGAACCCACAACCATTCATGCAGCTCCTTGTGGTACTGCTCGGGTGATCAACACGCTTCTTCGAGTTGTTCACGGGGGGAGTTCTGGATGGGGTAGTCTTCCAATGGGATTTCCTCCGTCGGGGGACCCCAATGATGATCCATATCCTACAGAAAACAAAGATCCCAATCGACGACGAATTATCTTTGCCGGTGGTGATGAAATTGCTGGTAGAGTGTCAAGGGACAAAGCTTATAACCCCATGACTTCGTCAAGGAAAGGAAAGAAGATATCTAAAAGCGAATGCGATCAGGATAAATGGGTATGGAAGGATGAAACTACATTGACGAGAGTGCACAAGGTACCGAGAAGAAAGATGTTTACCCCCAAAGAGGCTGACTTTCTACCATGTAAGCTGAGACGGTTTAGAGATGAACGGGAAACCAACCAAGTGTTTCAGTCAAGTGGGAGGTTAATCCACGACTCATGGAGATTGGCGGGGAATAACATCGAGAAGACCAATAAAAGAAATGAATTCTGGACGGGGACCACTACCTTCAAGATCATATCCAACGCAGACATCAATGATGTGATGGACAGCGGGTCTGATGTGGAGGACAGGGCATCGTGCCAGGACACTGTGGTCACCTGTATCCTTGATGGAAACATGAAAATCATCCCTTTGGATGACATGTTTATAGCCCATCATTACAAGCTGAAGCATGAGACCAGAAAACAAAATGATTGGGATATTCAGATGACACTCCACCGGAAGAATGGGAAGACTCTGACTTACCATTTCAGGCAATCTTATGCTGATTTTCTCGGAAAAGTACTCGATGACATTGTCATATCACTCAACCTCTATGAGATGAAAGATGATGTCCCATGTTTACTCCTCATGTGTGCTGAAACGCAAAGTATCATCACGAAGATTCACAGACAAAATCGGTTCAAGATGATGCATGTGGTCACAATTACCGAAGATGACAACCTGATGTCCAACTACGGAAGGGCGAAATGGAGACGTTGCATCAGAGGTCCTAGTGACTGCGTGTTCTTTGCTGGACCTTGCACCGGTGGTTCACCGTGGAATCGTTTGAACAAAAACGTGAGTGAGGTCACCGCACACAACATCAGAATGAAAGCGTTTCTGTATTGGGAGTTGTGGGAAGAGTTCACATTGTGTCTGCAACGTGTACATGTCTTGCATGCTATGGCATTGTTGGAACTACCTCGGGGATGCGACTATTGGAATGATGAGAGAATGAAGTTTCTGATAAGTGGGACCCAATCAACTGTGCATGACTTTGATGGATGCATGTATGGTTTGACATCAAAATTCAAAGATGTTGGGACCGCCATCAAGAAACCATGGAGGATCGTATCGTGGGGGGTCAAGTTCTTTGACTTGCATGCGAAATGTGATGGCTCACACATCCACGGTCAATGTGCGGGTAGGGAAACACGTGCAACGCAATTATATACCGAGAAGATTGTCAGATGTATTCTTCGGGGTGTCACAAACCAAATGTTGATCAACAACGCTGATGGAAGGAGATATCGACCAAAGGTATTAGATGAGGTAGATCACCATAAGTCGAAATCATGTGCTTGTGTCATTGCGAACGACTATGAATGCGATGTTAATGAGAAGACCATCAATGAACAACTATTCATTAACTTCATCACCCAACGAGGCGGTGTGAAGGTGAAGCTGAGGCTGTATCCACGTCGTGGATCGCTATTGGCAGATCCGGATCCCGTTAGAGGTAGATTGAAGGTGAAGTTAGGCTGCTACCTGCGTCGTGGGTGCGCCTTGACGGATCCGGATTCTCCTTGCCTCATCTCGATCTTCGCAATGGCTGGAGTCGACCTTGTGATCCCATCAGCGGCCAAAGGTATTGGCTCACTGAAATCAACTTTGTCCCTCATCAAGGAGAAGAACCAAGAGCACAACCTTCCTGCTCCATTCTCCACCTACGATGAGACGAACTTCAGGGGTTGCATGGACAAGGACATTGACGAATGGATGAATCGAGTGAAGATATCTCCTCCTGTCGTTGTGGCCTTAGCATTTGTCATGGACAGAAGTGGCAGAACATTTGTGACTCATGCAGTCAGGTTGCTCATGAAAATGATGTCAAAAGTGACCAACGAGAACGAGTTGAAGATGTCCGTCACTAGCTTCATTGACAAAGGGGCCCGACTATCAAAGTTGGTGGAAGGGGCCGCCAGAAATCCAGATGAGCAAAGCATCATGCGGCTCTTGTGCACCTTCGAGTGCGCGATTAGAATAGATGAATTTTGGGATACCCTCAAAGACCACTACACCGGGCAGAATAGCATGATCACCAAGGAGATCACGGTTAAGGAATTGCGCGACAAGATCGCGAACACAAGCCCCACGAACCTTGGATCCTTGAATCAGACATACCCTCCTTACGGAAGTTCATGTTACCAAATCCGGAAGAGAACGAACTTCGAGGAGATCGCCCGTCGGAAGTGGGAAAGCTGGTCATTCGACGCGATGCGGAGAGAGCAACCTGATCGAAGTGAAGTTGAATCTCGCATCAAGTATCTGGTCAACATCATGTACGAGGAGAGCTATAGCCTCGGCTACGCACTCCGACGTCACAACGCCAGAGCGACCAGCAACCAGGGTAAGACCATCATCGTTCAGAACGTCCTGGAAGACTGGATGTCAATGAGTTATGATCTCAGCTTGGAGCGGACGGCAGCCGTTGTCCATCCGCAAACCATCCTCATGGTTTCCAAGATGTTACATGAGTGGATGTCAAGATTGGAGAACTTCACCCACATGTCATCCTTGTGCGAGGTCATCAAGACTGATCTGGACAGAATGAAGCTGGCCATTGACCTTCGTGACGACCTGTGGGAAGTGGGGGGCTACAACATTGAAAGGGCCGACCAGGGCATGTTTGAGGAGGTGGAGAAACGAAACAGGACGTTCTCCTGTATTCGCGACTACGTGACGACCACAGCCACCACCCAGATGGGCCAAGGGGCCACGGAAGTCTCCCACATCGATGGCTGGGACGTCCCGCTGATGCCGAAAGACGGCAGAAACCCTCCAAGTCAACCAGATCATCCAGCTTGGGATCCTTCACCAATCAGAATGATGAACGACCAGCAGCAAAGGGAAGCCGATGCACAGCGGGCGCAACAGCAACAACAACAGACTGGACCTCGCAGTTCCGCCGCCGGTGGACGCGATGGTTCCAGCTCTGCAGCTGGGAGCGCACCACAACCGAAGGCTCCACCTTCGAAACCAAGGCCATCGACACCTCCTGCCAGAAAGGACTGGGTAATTCCTCGGGTGCCAAATGGGTATCTCTTCAGGACATCCTCAATGCCCGACCAAAGGAATTCAGAGTTCATCATTGGATGGACGAACGGGACAACTTTCTGCTATCAATTGTCCAAGGCCCCGCAGCTGCGGCTGCCAGTACATCGGGATCAGCACCTTGGGCACAGTATCTGAGAAGAGTGACGGCCTACGGCTGCATGGTCTTCGGAGTCTGCAATCCGGGGGTCGTGACTGAGGACACGGCATCCACGATCTCTGAGAAGGATTGGCTTAGATGCTATAGCCATATCGTCCGCAAATACATGTTGACGCGGGCTGGATGCTACCTGTCAACGGCGGGAATGCTGATGATGCTTGGACACCATGACGTGAACATCGCCAACCAGTCCGAATTGGGACGAATCAAGAAGCTGATCACGAACCCGCTTGCATGCAGGATCATTGAAGCACCGAGCGGCCCAAGGGAGGTTGACAAGTTGGCCGGTGACTTCCGGGCTGGGACGACCATCCTCATCACTGATTTGATGTTCCGCGTGGGAACCCAACGTGGGCCGCATGGCATTCAAATGGGGTTAACTGACATGGGATGGGAGAGTGTTGAAGTCTTCAAGATCCATGATTCTGAGTTTGAACGACCACTTCAACAATTTCTCGATACGCTTGACAAGGTCAAGCAACATCTCAAAACGGATACCATCGATGATGGCCAGGTAACGGTTCATCTTTGGTTGTCATTGCAGTTCCTCCATGAACAAAAAGCCACCCCACTATGTAATGCTCGAGAATGATTTCAAGAATCAATTTGTCAAAGGGGTGATTGACCTTGATCAAGTCACATCCCGACCCTTGATGGTCGCCATCAACAACGACTCCATGTTCAACGGTGTGGACTCCGTCACATCAAGAATCGCAGTTGAGCTGATCGAGAAGATGAGGCTCCAGGGGGTCTTAGTGACGTCCGACCAGAGAATGTGGCGGTCGATGTATTCCCAATATGGAAGACAGTTCTCAGTGTTGAACACGACCAAAAAGGGGACCCTGGGAAAGACTGCAATTTGGTCTGTCATCGAGAAGAACTTGTTTCGCCAAAGGGTTTTCCTCATGTGTGCCACGAACAGGGAGTATGTGTCCGTACTCAATGAAGGGGCATTCAAACCTGAGGAGTCCGGAATCGACACAAAGGTGTTGGAGGACATGACTGGCCCAACGGAGGTATTCAGAATCGCAAGTGGCGAAATGACCCCAGGCGACTACGCGAGCGATGACACAACCATTTTCCAACGAGGCCCTGGAACGGTCACCAACAGGTTCACGAAGGACAAGAGGTTTAAGACCCGATGGGTTGAACCAGTGGTCGGCCCTCATGAACTAGAACCCGTTGTGTCAGATCGATGCATGTGGTTCTACATCGACAACGAGAGCTCTGACATCATGTGCGGCTCCTGCAGAGGGGCGGTAACGATGGACGAGATCGAAACATGCCAGCTGAGACCGACCCACTGCATCAACTGCTCTGCAAACACCCAAGATCACTACAAGCGCTCCGCTCCCACGTTGGAAGCCAGGAAATCCGTCTTACTCCTGGCGGCCAGATTGAAGGTCGCATTTGAGGATTGTGGCATCGACATGGTCGATATCAACCAAGGATTTCAGGCATGGCTTACTTTCACGGCATCTTCTTTGATTTCAAACACTTTATTGCCGTACGGGGAGCACTTGATGAAGTCTGTTTCGCACATGGGGGGAGTCAGGGTATCGAAGAGACAGGCTCTGGAGATCTTCCGGAATGGACGCGGCAAACAGTTCAGCATCTACCGCGAAAGAATCTATGATGAGGTCGCGAAGAAGTGGCTCCTGGCTTTCAGGGTCACGAAAGATTGCGGGAATGTCGCGTACAAGGACTTCTTCGAGCAGGTCGCTGTTCCTGAGGTGAAGGACAGGAACGAAATCTTCGGATTCTCCCGTGCATCAGCCGAGAAGACTGGGGACATCATCGAGCTTTGGCTTGGTGTCTTGGATGTGGCAAACATGGCAAAAGGGGTTGTGAATGTCTTCAATGCCAGCGTTGACCCTGCTGAATTCCTCAACGGCTTGGAGAAGGCATTGGCCCAATTCACATCAACTTCCAGAACTACAAGCACCATCAATGACAAGAGACGAGGCTCTTTCGACTGCACCCTGCAGACTGCAGAAGCCGAAAAGGTCATGAAGATCATCCACGCAATTCCCGGGTATGAAACGTTGAATGACTTCAACTGTCTCACAGAGTGGGAGAAAGATCAGGTCATCTCTCAGTTTCGAAGAAAGCATCATGTCACAGGGGACGACGCCAACATGGGCGCTGATGCTGATGCCAAGCCAGGTGACGAGTCGCCGACTCACCCTGGGGAGGAGGAAGCTGATGAGCCAGCAAACGACCCTACTGATGTGGTTAGGGACTCAGAGATTTCCGGAAAACAACAACTCCTGGATGCGTTGGGAAAACTCTTCACTGTCTCTGAGGATGTCAATGTGTGTTTGTACTGTGGTAGCGCCAAACATGGTCATTTCGAATGTGAAAATGAGAAGAAGGATGAAGTCAGAAAGGTGCTAAAGGCCGTCCGGGCGTCGCTCGAGGCTGATAGTCCCACATCTGATGACGTCGAGATGGAACCACCTGAGCACAGAAAGGACGGATCAGGTTCTACGGAAGGGTCAGGGCAAACGGATGAGCCCACAAAACCAAGGTTTGGTGAATACCAGTGGTACGACAACATCAGGACTATGTCCGAAGTCGGAGACCTGGATGAATATGGTAGGTTTTGTATTGAAGGGCGTGATGTTACCAAGCTGGGACCCCAAAATGTCGTTGATCTCAATGAAGTGGTCCGGGACGCTATTGTCAGAGGAGGAGGTGACACTTGGTCAGTACCAGAGTTCCTCGCAAACTACTCCGACAACAACATCAGAAAACCCTTCTACAAACGGATCGAAGCGCCGCGAGATGGTTTCTTGAAAATCATCCCCACGACGGGAGCCCACTTCTTCAACTGCTTCTACTTTGGCGGTGTGGAGTATGCGGCAAACTATCGCTTCGAAACCGGTAATCGGCTCGACAGCTATGAGGACAAGGTGAGCGTTTCACTGAACAGGATCCTACGACACAATGTGGGGAAAGCCTCAGAATCACAGAGCTTGTTTTGTGACGATGCTGGCTGGGTACCCATTGAGGACGTACTCAAGTGTGAGTCAATCTGGAGACATGAGCACCAACGTTGGCCGCATGTCTTCCTCGCCCCCAAAGGGAAAGCAAACGATCGAAATGCATGGAACATGAAAGAGGCGAGCAACCGCATGGCGTTGCTGTTCAAGATCATGTTCCACTGTGCCCGATATGGACGTCGTGTACGTGAACAAATCTTGGCGTTCGGGATCAACAAGGACATTGATCGCAGCAGCCTGACATGCATTGACAACAACGTCAACGCGGACACGCCTATTCCCGACGAGGGGCTATTGCTCTATCCAGTTGCAGTTCGCGCTCCAACAGGGCACAAGGAGGGATCCTCCAGAGATGACGTCTTGTTGATGTCCTCCTTGCTCTCGCATCCGATTGCGCCCAATACCATCATGTCAATGCCGGTTTGCTTCCACATCACGAAGAAGACCAACCTTCGAAGCATTTGGAGGGAAGGACTGATTCCTGGAGGTCTTGGGGAAGGTCATCGTATGTTCACGTTCTTCAATCCATACGTGCCGCGGGATCATCGCTCATGGACTATCACGAAGAGCGTTGACACACGAAAAGGGGACTACATCTGCCTCTACATCCCGACCGAGACCCTGATGGTGGAGTACGGTGGTCGATTGACGGATTCGGCACAGATCGTTACGCCAAAGATCATCCCGTTCTCAGCGATCAGAGGAGGATGGATTCAAGATCCAAAGGATCAAAACAACAAGACATGGCACCGGTTGTTCGTTCCGTCGGGCGACGACCAGGTAGTCCGGTCAGGCACTATCAAGTCAAGAACTGTCGCCACCAAGGAGTCCATTCTGAGGATCGCAAGTCAATGCATCGACGCCGAAAAGCAACCGTATGACGAGATCACCATGGATGCAATGAACATCGTCCACCAGTTCAGGAACAACCTAATTGAAGGGGGTGGACAAGAACAATACCTCGCCCGCATCAAGCTGGTCGACTACATCGTCGAGCGCAAGAGGGTGGAAACTTCAGGTTGCCGTCATTGCCCTCATTGCCTCAATGAGACGCCAACGAGATTGGCAGTATGTCTAGGATGCTGGACAGAGCTTGAGAGCTGTGGAATTCGACCTTATAGATTACAAGCTCCTGAAGACGATGAAGACGAAGCCACCAAGAAGGAGATCGACGAGGAGGTTCGCCGACAGGAAGAATCGTTGTTCGAGGATACGGTCCATCAAGCACAGGAAAACGTACCTGAACCCAACGATTATGGCTTCAATCCTGACGAAGTCGACTACAACGAAGGCGATGACGAGGAAATGGCTCAGGAGGAAGAGACTCAGCAGGAAGACGACGAGATCGTTGAGGAGGACGACGATGATGACATGAACGTCGAACCTGAGGAAGAGGCTCCAGCCAACCTGCCAGTATGGACCAAGAATCTTGTGCCTGGAAGCAAGGGTTTGCCAGGAGATGGACTAGTAAACAATGATGTCTCCGAGGCCGCGGCTCACTTGTACGACAATGCCGTGATGTCAAAGATCATCGCAATGTTCAGACTCTACTACAACCAGAGAGTCAGTTTGACCCCAGAGGAATACTATGCGTTGATGACAATCACCAAGCGAGTCCGACTGGACCTGGACGACTTCTGCCCCTACACGGGCGAAGATCAGGACGGCAAACTCAAGCGGCCGACTGAGCAGGAATTGGACGCACTCTTTCAGGAGAAAGGGAAGACGAACTCATGGTCAGAGGGAGAATTGATGTACTCTGGGCGACCAAGAAACATGATGATGCCTGTCATCAAAACTCTAGAAGTTTACGAAAAGATGATGGAGTTTCTCATTTGTGCCGGGTACACTCCCGATTCCTTAGGTTTCCTCATGCCAATGACGAAGATGCAGGGAGATGCAAAGGAGAAGCAGGAGATGAGGGTGACCATTAGCAACTTCCTCCGACGATTGATGAAGGGAACCTTTCCCGAATATGAGTCATACACCTTCTTTCGTTCCGGGAGCCACGGCTTCCCCAACTGCATTGAACTCCCAGCTTTCTCGGTATATCTGAGTCTGAGAGAAAGGGAACAAAGGGTGGAACTACTCTTCGCTGCCCAACAATGCGGTATTCCATTACCTCGCAACTTCATCGGCAAGATGGCTTACGCCATTCAATTCGCTGAGTCCGAGGCGATGAGGGGAAAGTCCGAAATGAAAATAAAGATGGCTCCGAACCTGGGGGACGAAGTGGTAGGTGAAGTATTCAAAGCAGTCGGGGACAGTGCCAGCACCAAGCGTGCTGCTGCGGACGCGAAAGCCAGATCATCAACACAGCCTTCACAGAAACCTGAAGATACTGGTTCAGCGTCATCATCGGCCAGTGCACCAAAGGCTAAGGCCATGCCGAAATCTTATGGACCACCTAAACCACCACCTGCGAAACCAGCATCGCCGAAAGCTGCTCCGAAACGTGCGGCAGGTTGGGAGAAATCTCAAACGACACCTCAGTGGAAGAAAGTCCGCCGTGAGGAGTAAATCAACTACCTCTGTCCATCCAAATGATCACTGGACTATAAGATGTCTATCGTCTTTGTGAACAGATGATCAGGAAAAGACCAATTGAGAGGACTCTGAGCGAGGCAGTAGACTAATTCGCTTAGGTTCCATGTTCTCACTATTCCCAATCTGCACGATTTTCTTTTTAGCAATGTGCACGTGAATTCACTAGTTAGCGTCAATTGCTATTCTTGGTGGAGCAGTCAACTTCCGTCGTCGATGGAGTGACTTGCGAAGCCGTAATCGTAGAGTAGCTGCAAGCTAGTGATAATTTGCGTTGTACAGCTCGAACTTGCGCTGACGCATTGCATACCATAGAGTAGGCAACCCCGGATCCACTACGCTCGTCGGGTGTGGGTGAAGGGGGAGCTGAATGGATCTGCGTGTACAAAGGCGTAATTCGTGCACCACAAACAATATAATTCAAAGTTCCCACTCTCGTGCCTGCGGTGCGAAGCCACCGTAGGCATGGGGGGTGCTAAAGGGAACTAAACGGTACTGCACACATGTATAAGCATGTGGAGTAGGCCTGACATGACGCCAAATATATGGCTCAAGTCGCAAGGGAAAACGGTGTTTGCGCTGCTCAGCAATGCTGCCTGGACTCCGGCTACTAGGACGCTAGGGACTCCAACAACTACAACCAGATATCCGGGAACAAGGATTAAAATTGTTCACATATACATATGTGTGTGTATGTGTGCGTAGATATCATATAAACATTACATTGTATATTTCTGTGACAAGCTGATGATGTGATTGCGAGACTAAGCTGCTCATGAAGTCGTAGAACAGCAGCCTTGGATCGGCGAGAATGGGATAAGCAAACGACATCCTTCCTGTAGTATAAGTATAATATTTCCGTTATATTTCCATATAAAATCATATAAACTATGTCTTTCTTCTACATTATATTCATATCCATGTAAGCCCTTATGACAAGGTTCAGGCCAGGAGTGGAAACAACGGCGTGAAGCAACAACTTCTTGCAGGGCTCTCCAGTTCTACAAGTCTTGGAATGACAATCGCAGCATGGCGCAGCCGCAGCATGGCAAATCCGCCAAGCAGCGGCTCTCCTGAGATCTTGTGGTCTCGCAAAGCCTAAGGCGTTCAGCGATCATGAAGGATCTGAAGTTGCTGCACTGCCACTATCAACATCTGCAACGCTTCCTTGTGATATCCTGTGATCTGTTGATATCTTTCGATAATATGTCTTGATTGTTTTTGATGTCGCTTGAAACACCTGGATGAAAGTGATGGCTGGCCTCTGCTGTCAACTGCTTTATCTCCTCCGCTTTGATTCCTGATAGAAGAGGAAGGGAAGTCAGCAAAGGGTCGCTTCCCATGGGTGGGGGTCAGCATTTCCCCTGTATTGACTCACCAAGCCATTTTGATCATTTTATATCGTCATCCAATTTTAGAGGTCCTCCGATCTCAACCGTCCAAACTACTGTCAGTACTCTCTACTGCTTCCAAGAGGCCCAAAGGATCTGGATGCAGCTGGTGAGACCAAGCATGAGACACAGCCAGCACCAAATCATTCTGTGTGGGCACCCTTCCTTGGATGAGCTGCGCACTTCGCACCAGATAAGCCATCAAAAACATGCCGGGCCTTGGGCCTCCAATCCGCCAGTTTCATCACCTTTCCAGCGCAGCCATGGTCAAAAGCAGGCGCCCACCCCATCCTATGGCAGCCACGGCTCGTTCGTCGCCGAGCTTTCCCACAATCTCTTGGTCTCAGCCAAGGGCCAAGGGCTACAAGACACAGGAAAACAGAATACAAGAAGAAAAGACTGCTGCAATGCTGCACACATTTCTGCAGTATTCATTCTATATGTGGTTGGCATCAAGCTAATGGTTCGTTTTTTTTCCCCCCCCACCCCCCAAATCCGCCGGCGCGTGTCAGAAACAATAGGTCTTTGCTATGCGTCACGGGGGCAAGCGGCTGCGGGAGGGGGGTCCTCCCACCGTGTTCCTTTAACTTCAAGATCCCTTCTGATCACGATAGCTTGAGGCTAATACAGATATCACTTAAAATGTGGCTTCATACGTCTTGTTCGAATGGCCGGAATAATTAGTGAATTCAGCATTGTATGTCATTTCTTGATATTTCTTGCATTTCTCGCTGTATTTCTGACTCGCTGAGTTTGACACATCTCGGCCACGGTACTGGCAGCTCCTGCACCACCTTTACTGGCCTCACTGCAGGAAGCACAAAGCGGGCGCAAAAAAAAATGATAAGATTCTGATGGATTGTGGATTGGCACCAGATGGCACCAGAATACACTAGGTCATCCCAAACGAGCAAAACTCTGATGCGGATTTTGTTTCTTTGGATTGTAATATCTCGTGCCTTGCAGTAGGTGACTTCATGCTATACCACAACAATACCAATCACTTGTTTCGGTAGGATGTCACTTCAAACTTCAGGATCTCAAGCCATGGTTGTGCTGCAAACAACAGCCGCAGTGTCCAACCAGTCGTCCAGGCGGCGGAAAGCAAACCACTTCTTCAAGACCAGCTTTGGCAGTAACCTGAAGGATCTGTGAAAGGGTGAGCAGTGAGTCCGACCGTAGAGTCCAAAGAGATGTGGCCAAAATTATGACCATGACAAATTCTCTGCAACTGGTCACTTCTCATAGACGTGTCTCATTCTAGACGTACAACATCGTACAACTATGTACAACTACTATTTGAACTTTGATGCCGCAGAATGCCACATTGGGTGAGGCAACAAATGCAGTGGCATGCAGCAGCTGTCGAATTCCGAGGTGCCGTTGCATGTCGAAGATCCTCCGACGTCGCCCGTGTCAGAGTTGGTTTTCTTTGAGGCATGGTACATGGGTCAGGCAGGAGTCGGCTGGAATGCAGCGTATGTTGGTGGCAGGTTGTTGAAGTGAGTGTGAAAGTTTGGTAGCTCATGGTCAATGTTTGCTGATTTAACCCATGCGGACTTGCGCGTCGGGTTGTCAGGCATGATAGGCATGTGGTGAGCTGCGCCAAAAAATCTACAGTATTGAGAATTCGTCTTTGAGCACAGCGGGAGCAAACTCCAAACATCCGCAAGGACAGCTCCGCCGTGAAAGGCATTCATCTTCACATATCTTCGTCGCATATCGTTGCCTGACCTCCTCGAGACTGAAAAGAACGCCACCCACCGGTGTGCCAAAGGCTGAACTCACCTGAACAACCCATGGCCATACCCAACCCTCAGGACGCTCAGGTATCGAATGTATTGAATGTATCGAATTCGAATTGCTTCCACAAAGATTGCTCACACGGATATTGATACTATTGATATGTTTTAAATTCAATTATATATGCATACAATTGCATACAGAATCGTACAAATACAAGTCAATCATAGTCAATCAAACTATATTGACTATATAAATCATTTCATAATTGGCTTCAATCAGGCTTGGGATTTGTGGCTGGGCATGGTAGAGATTTGTGCAGATCCCATGGAGAAGTGAATTTGTTCGCCTTTGAAGCTTCTCGACTGATGTCCTTTTGTCCTTTCCACATCGCGAAGTCACTGTGGCCCGGGCTCCCGCGGCCACAGCTGCAGAGAAGAGTTGCTGCCTCAAAATGTCAAAAGATTGTCAGAAGCCAAGCACCAAAAAACTCAAACAGCTTGGCCCAGCATGCCCAGCAGAATCACCCAAGCGAACTGATGCAATGTTTTTCCAAATTGCTGCTTTTTGATGCTTGAGCAATGCGCCTCTTTCCCTCGTTTCGAAACTGAGGAAAGAGTCTTGACCTCATTGCTGACATGTTTGCAAGCAAGATGGCGATTAGACGGATTGCATGCTAGGATCCCAAAAACAAGAAACATCAAACCATCTGAATCTGAGAACCGGACAAAACATTGGCCCAACAAACGCCAACATGCACCATTGGACCTTAGCCCAATCCAAGGAGTTCGCTTCACATGTCATACCTGTGCCGTTGGAACCACTTGCTATCCACAGCCAACACGTAGCACAGCCTTGGCGCATCTTGGTGCCCAGGCCCTCATGGCCCAACGAAAGTCCTGAAGCCACTGCCAGGATGAGGCAAGGCACCTTCCATTCAGGTTCTATAAAGATTCTATATGATTCAATGCCATTCAATGCCATTGTTCGATGCACTGTGCAGGTGAGGCAAGTTTAAAAAACAAAAAAAAAGCAGTACCACTTCACAGGAACCTGGTTCTGGAAGTCAACGCGCCCAATTGTATGTCGTGCTCTGATCTGTATCCACAAGTGGAATGCGTCACATATTTCAAGTTATCAACCAGCCTTGATGAACAAGGTGCGAAAAGTTGCAACCTTGTTGCATCAAACTGCAGGTGCAAACGCATTCCGAACATTCCTAGGGCTGCGTCATGACTACTTACCATTCCATGATTTTGTCTACAACTGACAAATAGCCACAAGGAGTGCGGCTAGCTCAACATTATTTCTGTAGGTGGCCTTCCTTTCTGGATCTTGGATGATCTTGGGAGGAAGCATCTGGCAGGACAAAGCCGTTGAGAATAGTCTTCACCTGCCAAGCTGCTATGAAGCAGAGCAACAAGAGACACGCTAAGAACGAACAAATCCAGTCACACCATTGTTGTGGTGTGATTGCATGCTTTGCTCCAAAGAGCGGGATGCCTATATATGAGACTCAAAAGTCTGGAAACTACCTTTCATGGAGTCAGCATACTTGGACATTTTGGAAAGTAAGGGCAAGCAAATCTTGGATATTCAGGATGTTTGTCAATTGCTCAGTGCTCGCTGACACTCACTCCCGGCCGAACCTCAGGAATCCCCGAGCCGCTGGCGGCTGGTGCAAAGCGACTGACGATGAAAGCCTCAATCCATCGTGCTGGGCAAATGAAGTGTCTTACGAAACAGACTCTAACTCCATCAATCGCACTCCCCACAACATAGATAACATAGCTACACTGAAGGCACACAGACTCAAAAGGAACATGCACACAGAAATCACAATCACCCTCTTTATCTGCACCCCCTTCTGCAACCAACTCCAAATTGTCCATGGCCCCGTGGGTACGATCGCCACATCATCATACTTCAGACGGTTGCGTTGGGCGTGTCACTGCAGTTGCCGCTTTCTCAGCTCTTTGCCGATGCTGCCGCCATCCAAGTTCCTTGCGCCCCAAGGACACCAGAACTCCCTGCTACGGGCACTGCTACCACCCACCCACACACACACACACACATACAGATATATGATACAGATATATGATATAGATATATATATATATAGATATACCATATATGTCATTTACCTTGGACATCCTCGGGGCATCTCTTGGGAAGAATTCCCATGGGCCCGTGGGCCTAGGACCACCGAGGCCGCAAAGCCAATGATGTTGACACCCCAGGAGATCTGTCGGATGGAGATTGCAGGTCAATGTCTGGCAACGGCCAAACTTGAGGATGTTTTGGATGTTTTGACATGTTTGGGGATGTGGCTGTACATTCGGGATGCTGATCTGCTGATTCATAACTTGGCACAGTCCAAGAAAAGCTTGCACGCACTTCCTGGCTGCATTTCCGAGGCATCAGCCCACTGTCCCTTTGGACAATGTTCCTCGCTCCTGTCCCCGTGGCGTCACTAATCAGGATCATGTTACCAAACATGCTATTAACAGGCCCCATATACATATACTCTTTAACTGGACATCCATGGACATCTTTGAACTTCGCAGTTCCCCGGTTACATTTCTTGTACTGTCTTGGGGAGATGGCCTCCTGACCTCCCGACAGAGCTGCAGGCACAATCAATCACTTAATAATTTTATATTACTTTATCTTTATATGGCATAGGCTACCACTTATCCGACAATGAGCTGCTCGACTGTTGATGAAAAAATGATTCATCCAAGAGAAATCTCCTGAATGGTTCTGCTTGGCAGAAACCGAATCTGAAGGAAGAAAGAGCTCCAACCTTGGATCCCAGGCTGGTATGACATGGATGTCCTGCTCCCCATGGTTCCACATGGTTCCGCAATATTGCAACATACCTGCAGCCTCAGCCACGGATGAGTCTAACCTCTAAGGTGGCAGCCGAAATTTCAATGAGGACATAGGTTGCATAGCACAGGGCCCCAACACCTCAACTCTCGATTGAAAGCTTCAAGAACACCCCGCCAAAGCTTCCTGACAACTGCTGGCCCTGGAAACGCCAGCTCGGCAACATGTTTTAACTTACAGCTGCATTTCTTCCCTAGCCTTCCCTGCCATTACCCTCCCAATTCTGTCCGTTTCCAGTTGCAATCACAATTCCATCCCTAAAGTTCCAATCCAAGCAATTATGCCCACATGTGCCAACAATGCGATTGCCCCTCTCAAGGCACAGGCTTGCGGCCAAGCCCCAGTTTTGTATCGCCTGGGTGTGGCTTTGTATCATGCCAATGTAAAAGAAGCCCAAAATTACTGCTTGCACGAACCATTCATTGCTAAGAGTACCGCCCAGCACCAGTTCAAGAGGCAGCCATGTGCCTGGCAGAATCTGTTGCTGCCAGTTCTGCAGGTTTGTCACTTGACTGTTGCATCTCCACCTGCTGTTGTGCAATGAGTTTCTTTTCCTCTTCGTGCAGCTCGACCTGGGCGCCACTTGGACAGGGTCCCAGCCTTTCGGGGGGTGGGGCTGCCGACCTGTTGGGGACATCTTTCCTGGACTAGTGACTAGCATTGAACTGTGGGGATAGAAAATCCATGATCCCTCGTAGCAGTCGTAGCATCAGCATGGCTACCGTGGCCATGCGAGTGCTGTGTCACCTAGCAGCCTGCCTTTTTGCATGCATCCTTTTGGTTGATCCATTGGATCGTTGGTTGCAAAAGCTGTACACTGCACATCTGCAACTCGGGTCTGGGACATGCAACAGGTTTGGCTTGCAAAAATAAATCGAGCAGCACGGTATCTGCACACTGTACAATTCTGCGAGAGTTTTCAGCCGCATCGGCTGGTTCCCCGCCTTTTACCAGCCGCCCTACGAGATAAGAAAACAACTACAGCTGGACTTGCCAAAGGGTTTGGGATTCTAGTCTTTGGTCCAGGGCCTTTTGGCTTCTTTGCATCAGGCACAATGGTCCGCTTTCTCACCACATACCGAGCCATTGTCACCAAAGTCGCTGGTGGAAGCCTGTTCTGACTGTCTGGAAGGGTTGCCTCAAACAGAGGCACCACACTGTGGTCGGTCTTGAAGACATGGAAGTTTGCATGGTTATGCACCTCCTCCGCTGTTCCGTCCAAGGCAGCACAAACCAATAAAGGCCTCGACTCGCCTCGCGCATAGCTCCAAGAGATGGCGGCATTGTCTGCCTTGCCAGCATAGATACCGACACCGAATGCTGAGCCATTGGCCACCTTGACACCACTCTCCTTTCCAGGGACCAGCAAACCACTGCTGTAGATAGATCTCAAGGCATTTTCGTTGGTACCATGAAAGGCCAACATCAACTTCTCTCGACCTTTTGCTGCCAAAGTCTCCAGGAACTTCTTCTGCACATGTTGGCTGATAGGAGCTGGCCTCAAGTTCCAACGAGCAGACGTTGGGTTGTAGAGGGGCTGCAGTTGTCTACAGAAGTGAGAAGCATTCTTGTAGAAGAACTCTGAGCGGAACTTCTCAAATCCGCAGGAGGGCTCTGCCTTCAGATCGTAGGCAAAACGCACGGAATATTCCTCACTGAGTCCGGCCAAGTACTTCTCCTCAGCACTGAGCACGACCTTCTTCTGCTTCTTTTTAGGTTCAGTCAGATTCCCGGTGCCGACTTTATAAGAAATGGCCACCAGATTTGCCTGCAAGACAGCTGCCTCCCAGGGAGACCTGCAGGAGTGCATCTGGAGATGCATGCTGATGTCGGAGCCTTCAGATCCCGTGGCCGTGGTGCAAACGGAGGCCACCTCAGAGTCCTTGGAGATGTTGAGCGGGCAAGAAACGACCAAACACTTTGGAACGGAGAGAGGGGACTCAGGAGTCATTAAAAATATTTAAAAATCATTGAACGTCAACATACACCATGGTAAACTTGAGATCACCAATCAAACTGAGGTTCGTCGACCTCTTTCAAGCTTTCTTTTCTGGCCCCGGTGAGCGGAGCAAGATGCTCGAAAAAAAGGTATGTCTCTACAGCACTGTCAGCAGCTGTCTGCACACTGCTAAGCTCTTGCTGTGTCTGGCGGTGCTCCGTGCAGGCATGGATCACTGCATCTTGCAGTTGACGCGTACGAAGTTTTCGGCTTTTACCTTGCGGGCGTCAGCTCACCCTTATCCTGGAACCACATTTGCCTGAAACATGCCTGAAACTTTAGTGGGTAAGTAAACCAAAGGGCTTCCGTTGCGTCAATACACCAGACTCAAAACAATCTCAGCTTGGTATATGGTCAAGGGTCAACACTAAACCCTGGTACCCTTACAAACGCGAAAATAGCTGGTAAATGGATGCGCATCCTCCCAAGAATGGGTAGTATATATGGAGATATATATATATATATTTATATTATATATGGCAGTATAGGTTTTGAATGCTTTTGACCCGACCCATGCTGTACCCAATTGTAGTTGTGACCTTGATTTTCAGTGCATGGATGTAACCTGGAAAGAATCTAAATAATATCCGAGCTTGCTCTGCCTAGCTGCCCATCTCTTCCTTCTCAAAACGTCTAGAGGATCGATTCACACTGCGCTTGACAGCCGATCGGCCCAGACCAACATTTGCAAGGCTTGGAGCGTTGGACCATCGAATCCTTTCGAGACTTTCAGATTTTCGAATGATCCTGGTCTCAATGGCTTTGCGATGGCCACGCCTCATAGACCACCCACGGGCAGGAAATGCTGGGAACGGATCATCGCCGCATCCATCGCATCCGTCATCAATCAAAGCAAAGGCCATGATCGAAAACTCAGCAATGCGGCAATGGAATAAGGTGCTTTTTTTGCTGGTTCCCAGCCTTGAACCATCAATGTCAAGGTGAAACATACGAATCAAAAGGGTCTCTTCAAGCAGGACCGCGATGCACATGAGCTCTCATATCATTTTCGGTTCGCCATGATTTACCAAACACCTGCTGGCAGCTGCAGGAACACCACTTAGTATAGCCTGCACAAAACATCAGAAGACCATATGCATCATATGCATATATATATAATATATATATATGCGATTAGATGATTGGATTCCAAACATCATACCAACATATCACAACATCTCCATCTCCTACCCAGCATCAACCATTTCAAAATGTTCAATGAGTTCAATGTCCATCTTCCCGTTCCTGCCCTTCAGCCCTTTGGGGCTTGGTCTGTTCGAACTGTCTCCCAGGAAGGCTGTTGCTGCTGACGCCTCCACCTGCCATGCTCCGGAGGTGCTTCCAAAAAATCAACAGCTGCAAGGTGGGACAGATCCAATCAGATTCATGGATGTTGGGTACTCGCTTCTCCTTAGAATCCTTGGAAGAGTGTAAGATGATATGAAAGGAACCGATTTTTCGTTGTATAATGTAGTAAAGGATTGCCTGCAACAAAGAACAACCTTCGTAAACTGCCATGGTAAAATGCACGGAGCACGGCTTCTTAAGACCACTGACCATGCTCTTGCGCCAAGCTTGAAGGCGACTCCTTCGACCTCAATTGGACTGTGATTCCACCATTGGGTTTGGGATGGTTGGGACGGGCATTCAACGGCATTTCAGTGGTGCTCGTCTAGAAACCCTACAAGTAGGGGACACGTCTTGGATCGTTTCATATCATTTCATATGAGCGGTGTTTAAAAGCTCCATTTAAAACTGAATGGGAAACTATTTCTGCTTGTGCGAAAACCCTTGCACCATCCTTGTGGGACCACAACGGGGGCTTGCGTGTGGTCAAATTTTCAACTGAGCTTGAGCAAGCGTGCGCGAACGTGTTTTGCTGGGATTGCGTACGCTTTTGCTTGCACGATGCAGGCGCGAAGCAGGTTTTGAAGTCGGTTTTCAAAAGTTCATTCTAGATAGTTTGGAGCTGTTTTGAGCTTGCGCGAAGCTGGCACGAACATAAAATTGCATAAAGCTTGTAAAAAGCCTGCGCGCGTGTGGTCCCGTTCAACTTTTCCGTGCACCGAATAATAATGGTCTACCGGCAGGTGTGAACGCGGTTCATATGATTTCATGTCCATTCTATATATTGTTATATCATATCTCTGTTATTTTCGCTGCAGTCTGACTGTACTTGTACTTGACCAAGGGCTGGACGAGCAGCCTCAGCGCTTGGAGATGAGAAGGTGTGCTCCTGCCAGATCTTTTCCATTCTCCAGCCAATTCTTCAGCCACCAAATCCAGGTAAAATCCACCAGACTAAATGGCTCCAAGGCTGTCCTTATTGAAGTGCTCCGCTGCTTCACCTGTTGTGCCACGAAATAACAAGAACAAAATAGAATGAACGAAAGCAACATAAGGTCTGTCATGGTCTGTCGAAAGGTTACCAAAGCCATCAGAAGTGGCAGTTTTCTCCAGCAGCTGAGCTAGCGGCTGCTTTTGCCAAAGGTCGTCGGCGAGAACCTGCAGCCCAAACTGGCAACATGAAGCAACAAGGTGAGCTGTCGCCTCTCTGAGCCACCGGCCGACTGCCATCTTCTTCTTTGGAAGGGCTCGGGTGTGGAGACACCTTGCTTTCACCATATGAACACAGTGACTTACTCAGTGGGTTTCCTTGCAAAAAAGAGAGAAAAGTATAGAAAAGTTTGAACTTTTTTTGGTTGGGTTTGCGAACGATTTCTAACTATAAAATGGAGGCCCCTCGCGCGCGCGAACCCAACCCAAGAAAATGTTTAAAGTTTAGACACTTGCTGAGTTAGGAGTGATGCAATCTTGGAATTTCTGACCTGGTGTTGATGAGTGCCGATCAAGCAAATCAAGTCAACTCTGACTCCTGGGAATGCAGCTGAAGAGTGCAAATCCCCATCAAATAGCGCCATTACTCAGCCATGGCGAGTATGTCTTGGCACTCTGACAAATAAGTCGAGTCAGGTCAGCACTCATGCATGGAGGGATTGACTTGGGTTACAATGCTAAAAACAAATGAGGGAGTTGCATAGACGTTGCTGCTTTAGTTGTGTGATGGTTCCTCTGGCAAATGCGGCCCAAAAATTGGTGGTTTTGAATGTGAGGCATGGGTATCCAGCATGTATCCAATCCACAGGAATCCTGGATCGTCGACAGCAACCTCTCTCTTTCGTCTCATATGCTATGCTCATTCTTGGGTCAGCATTGTTGATCTGTGTGAGAGGATCAGCTGCCGTTTTCGGACTTGCATATGTATCATATACATTTGATAGCATATATATATATATATTATATAATATGTAATATGTATATTGTGTCTGTGTACATTTATATGTATTGTCTGTATTGTGTATACGTACTGTGCACGGGCTTTGCTTTGTGTGTCGCGGCCACGCGGAGCTTCAAACGGCCCGGAGGTGCAATGCAACAAACGGGACAGCTTAACTGCCAGCAATGATTCTACTGAAAAAGAAGAGGCCACCACGCAGACCACGCACGTATGATTTTCTATATTTTCTATGAGCCCATTATCAACCCCGTATGGCCATGAAAATCCGTTTCGCAAGTGTTTTATCATGTCTGTTGCACCCTCATCGCTCATGTTTTTGATCTTTCTTTAATCTTTCAGGCAAAAGGAGGTATGTTTATTGCACATTTGGCCCGGTGGCTGCAGTATTTCTGCTGCCTCGCTAGCACTGCTAGAACGACTTTGGTACTAAACCATTGTCGCACATCTCAGACAACGAACACAAAGCATGTTGAGGAAATTGGAATATAGTTGTACCGCACCATACCGTTTCAGAGTCTGAAATAACACAAGACATAGATGGCATGTGATTGCATTGCAACTGTAATGCAGGGCACTAGACTAACTCTGGCGACCGGATCGCTTCACTCACTGCATCGATCATGGCGAAACAGCTCCTCCTGCTGGCAATCAATGATGATTTTGTTGGGAACCATGGACTGCATGGCCGCGTGATGCCCATTGACTCGCCTTAACACCTTCAACCTTGTCACACGCACCAAACTCAGACATATCAACATCCTTCAACCCCAGCCCATCCAGTTGCAAACCTCAAGAGTTGGCAGAGTCGCTACCCTTCATCGCCAATAAAAAGGGTTACATGGGTAAACCTTCAAGCAAAAACCAGATGAGTCACATGCGAATACTCAAAGTCACCTCTAACATGGACTGAATGCATGACCTGCGCTGGCTTCCGCATCCCGCTTGCGCATCAGAAGGTTTATCAAATCAGCCATTGGTTCGAGCCTCACCGCCGCAGGCATGTAGTTGACAACATTGCAACATGCATATCCAAGAACATTATTAATCACTCCAGGATGACTCTGTGTGTGTATGTGTGACAGAGGTACCGGTATGTGGGAATACACCAGGGCAGTGTGTGTTGCTGGGAGCACTGCTCAGACTCCTCAATCAAGTCAAACTCTTTCACAAAGTAGACGAAGTGCTTGAAGGAGTGGTTCCTCAAAGAAGTGGTGGGTGATGCTAGGTGCATGAGGGTACCAGCTGGCTGCAAGAAACAAGTACCTTCAAATCCTTGCATCACGAACATCTGGATGCCCCTGTCCGGCAAAACTGTGGCCCCACTGGGCCACGAACAAATGAGCATCGGCATCACTATCCACCATAGCCTGGTCCATCACAATAGCAACGGTTGGCACCATTGTTCAACTCTTGGATCAATCACTACTTGAATCCAAAAAACTCCAACATACCGTAACATACCATATAAGACTCCATGAACGTGCCACAACATCTATCAGCTGCCCACTTTAAAGGAACTGGAGTGCCTTGAAGTGCGTGTGGAAGACGTGTGCGTAAATACGGAAGAGGCGCTTGTAGATGACCTTGATCCCCTGTGCCAGGTACGCATGGTGCGCTTCGTTTCAATTCACCAATGAATGGCCAGGAGGACACTAGAGGCGGCCTTCTTGAAGTTCGGCAAGAACGGTTGCCCGGGCTGTACAGGCAAGAAGGTCCTCGATGAGTGGGCAAAAGATCACAAATCAGGAATGTTGCAAATAGATGCAAATAGACTCGCACCTATAGATCCGAAACTAATTATCAAATAGCCTCCATTGGGCAATCCAATGCAATCCATCCACGCATGCCATGAGGCAATCCAGCCAACAGCTTGTCGGGGTGGCCACCACCTCACTGTTTTCGTGTCTGAGGGCCCAACTCATCTGCAAGCTGGGATTCTACCTCAGCCAGGTTGTGAAGTGTCTAGGGTGGAGTGCCAAAGAAGCTGCAAATCAATTGTCGAACATGAGCGAACACACTGCTTTGTGAACTAACAACTGCTCAAAATCTGGTTCCGCTCTACCAAGTTTCAAATGCCTTCAAAGTGCTTAGATGTGCTTAGGCCCTGTGCCCAAACCAACAACTTCTCCATATACTTTGGCGCAGAGAGCGGCTGAGGGGTCTGGCAGAGTAGGCTTTTGGGAGCCCACGGACCCAAAAAATGAACGGATGAGTGTGGTACTCTCTGTTTAATCCTTCATAATTATATAACTCCCGTACAGCATTGCAGAGTATGTTCGGGTACTGAAAGTCTGATAAAAACAGAAATCCTGTGACAGGAGCTTTGATAGATGTGCACTTTGCACCCTGCCTAAAAGGCCTAAAGCATTCTCTGGGAGAAACAATATGGAAGCTGGATGAAATTGGAGGTGTCCGATGCCTTGACTTTGTCACCATCGGCCCACTGCCAGCCAAAGCTCCCTGCTGACATTGTTGGACACGTGTGCTCAGTGCACATGTCCTGGCACCGGGTAGACATTCTCGATCTATCGTGTCCATCAGCCACTCTGGCGGTTTAAACCTGATAGAAATTGGTCAAGTCACACCATCTTCCCGGAATTCTGAAACCAAAAGTGGGCCAATATCAGCCAATTGTGGACAGCTGGGCAGTCAGTTGAGTTGCAATGTCAAACGACCAGTTGGCAGCACACTGATGGCACCAACCAGCAGGTTTAACCTTGGCTCCACCAGGACACATCCTGGAGCCCATCTCTTCACAGCCGAAACACACTGAGGTCAAGACTCATTGAAAAGGTCCACTGTGTTGAATGCCTTGGAATTATAAAGGCCAGTCACCCATTCACATCACATTGGCAAGGCTTTGGTGGGCGCCAGTCCTACCACCAACTTCTGCCAGCCGTCCATTTCGTTGAGTTGTCCGACAGCTGGGGGCCCTCTGATGTTGAAACCCAGGGCATATCAAGGAAAGACCAACCGGAGGTCCCAAGAGTCTATGTACACTCAACTCTTGCCCCAACATCACTAAGAACTTTGCCAGCCATTCCTCTTCGCTACATCCTGTTGGTAGCCGCACCTCTCGATACCCAATGAGAGTGCTCTATCGCTGAACCAAAAAGACTCAATAAGCATCCAGGACACAGCCAGAACACAAGGGACAAACCATGGACAAACCATGACAAAAAAAAAAACACGAAAACAGGCCACGCCTGGGCTGCCAAATCCATGCTGCCCAAAGTTCTTTGCCTCGCCTCTATCAGGTCTGCATAGCCTTGGTCCCATGGTTAGTGCCCAGCCCATCAAAGTACGGCATTTCAACAAGGTTTTTTTCAACATGCTGCTTGGATCTTAAATATATTTGCAACTTGCAACCGCTTGCAACTTGACAGAAGTTGGAATGGTGCCAGCTACTGCAACCCAACTGCAACTCAGCAAAAATACATGAAACATTTCTGGGACACCCACGGGATTCTGCTGGCAACTTTCTTGGAGGCAGCAAAGTCACGTTTTTCCTGTGACAGCCACGCATTGCATCATGGATTGGACAAATCTGCGGCCAATTCCACCCTCGCAACAGCTCCAAAGAACTCAAACCAGCGAACCATGGCAATTAGCACCAGCGCCTGTCTTCCCGCCATGAACTAGTCACCTTCACCGGTTCGCAAAGGTTGGTGCTAACATACGCCAAGGGATCGATGCTAAGGTTGGTTCTGTGAGTTGGTAACTCAAGTGTGCGGCTGCAAAACTCCTTGTTTCAGTCATTTGACCCCCACAAGATGCCCTATGAAAGGCGAGTAGTGGTAACATGGCAGACCTTGACTGCCTTCGCTGAACAATCTGAACTGTTTTCCTTCAGATCTCATTCAGCGAAGCGAAGAGGTGCCAAGGGAGGTGGCACAACATATGGCACTTTTCAGATTCCACAAAGAGTCGGTTTGCGTCAATTTTAAATGAACGAAAAACATTGCTGATCATGGAACTTACTGCATTTCAACCAGCCATGCGTTGAGACGCTCAATTCTTTGAATTGGTGACAGCACAGCTTTCAATCTGTCTGGCGCTGGCGCCCTGCCTCTGGAAAGGGAACAGCAGTGGGTGCAGTGGAAGAGTAACCCGCCGCATTCGGCGGACCGTTGGCCTCAGCGTGGGCAAAAACTCTAATACTGCGATGTTTTAACTCGGTTTCCCACCTTTCGGCATAGCCAAGAAAAACAAAAATACCATTGACATCCTTGGATTTTGGACGGAAATGGGCATCGGATATCTCATACCACATCGTGAATCTGTCCGGTATCATGCATCAATTTCAGAATTGGACTGTTGGCCGGATTCATCCGGATTCCATTTGATTTCGTTTGCCAGTGCTGGAGCTTCTCCCAAAGCACAACATGCCCGGGCTTGCCATAGCCAGCCTCCCCCATCACATAGAGCTGGCCCGCGCCCACTACACTTTGCGGCACTTGACCCAAATTCGTTGGCGATGCGTTAAGGCTGTTTGGATTGTTTGGCACCTTCAACCCCTAGATTTGGATGGCAAATTGGTGGGGGATGTGGAGAATTTGAGTTCAGTTGACATCTTGATTGCGGATCATTGATGACGGTAGCACCTGCGGAACGTGGAGTTTTTTTCCAACCATCCAGGAAGATCTAACGACTGGTGTTCTTACTGGTGCTCTTCACGCGCACGCAAAGCACATGTGAAAGTCAACCAAGATCTGCTATTAGGCATCGAAAGGTTGCCCTCCATTGGCTTAGAATGATCAGGACTGTAAGCTCCAACCCAAGAAACAATCAGGTAGGCTGGTACCCAGGATAAAAATATGAAAATCAAAATGATAATTGACGTCACATAATATTATCATATTATCATATATCATCACTAATGACAACCATTTGGATCGCCCGTCACCATCCTTATCATCCTTAATTAAGTGAAAAAGATCTCCGAGCGCCTGCTACAGGTCCCACACTCTGTACGCATCATGGGTTTTGGTGCTGACATGTGCCATAGCTTTGGCGAGGGCCCGGCATTCTCTTTACATTTTGCAAGTGCAGGGCCCTCCAATCCAGGACAGGGATGCCCTGGCTGTACATGAAAAGTCTACCAACAACCAAAATCAGCAAGTGGCTGCGAAATCAACATTAGATTAGAGGTCTGCTGCAAGTTGAGTCAGCATGTACATGCCTGAAGCTCTCTACAAACACAATTGTTCATTCATTGTTGTTGAAAATCCATCGATGTCACACGCGCTCGACACCTACAACTCGGGGCTGTGAGCGTAATGCCACAGCCCTGCACGTCGAAGCAAGTGATTGGATGTTGCAGAATTGGCATCAATGACCTTCTTCGCCTGCTCATGCCCAACTATGGGAAGCTGCGTCTCGTCCTTGGTGACATGCCGTTTGAACAAAAACGTAAAACATGCTAAAACATGCTAAAACATGCTTAAAACATGCTAAAACATGCTAAAACAAACGGACGAATCATGAAATAAACAACACCGCTGAAAAAAACATGGCCACATCTGGCTAAACAAACGATAAGAATCCAGCAATCCAACCTGAGCCAACACACCAGCTTGGTCCCAATAGATATGTTCATGCGCAAGCCGCCACAACCCTTGTAGGTTCTTCTCAAAGCGAACAATGGCTACCAAGGGAAATTCCAATTGCTTTCCTGTAGGCGCCACCCCTGGTAGGAGCCATGGAATAGGCGCGGTGTGGTTTGCCAGCAGTACAAGTTCATCTACCAGCTGGTTTTGCCCCACAGTCCGCGAAACGGTTCTGAGGATGATTTCAGGGTTGGAGAAAATGAAATGTTCGCCGTAAAAATGCCTCAACATGGGTTTGCCAACGCCGCCAATGCTGGTAGGAATATGATTTACATATGGTTCCTCGATCATGGTCTCCATCGTCTTCCCCACGCTCTTGTGGCCGGAGCTGAATTCATATCGACAGTGTTCCTCCCACAAGTCACTAAGCATCTGCTGGTGTGGCGTCAGTGGTTCTGATGCTGCCATGACACTGGCCAATTGCATCATGGCAACATACAAATAGACCAAAACAGCTGGAAAAAACACGGCCATGGCTCAAATGTATGACCTACCGAATGCTTTGGAAACCCATCATGTTCTTGTCACCGATAAGTAAAATTTGGCCAGAATCTCACAAGATGATGCCAAAAGTCAAGAAGGAGCGCCATTAGTGGTTCATAGTTCAAACATGTCAAAACAATCAATCGCTAGTAGGCGAAACCTGCACACAATTTGATACAATGAACACGCAAAACAACAAAAATCCTTCACTAAATTGCCATTCTGCAGCAATGCACTTGCAATCTGGACCCGCGGAACGGCAATTTTTTGGGGGTGTGTCATCAAAACTCGGTTGATACGAATTTGTTCATGTGTGTCGCTGAAACAAACATGTCCATGACATGAAACGTATTCTATGAAACAAAAATGTCGTGCAAACATGAAAACATGTGAGAACACCAGGCATGTGGCCACCACAACGCACTTTTTAATCCAAACCAATTCTCGTCGTTGGCATCAACGCAATGGAAATGCACAAAATTGGCGAAGGAAATTTAGAAGTCAAATTTCCGAAAATATTCGGACAGATGGAAAAAATGGAAAAGCAGAGCTGGGAAGAGTCAGAGAAGAGAAAGGAAGAAGAAAACAGATCAGAGAGAGAAAGTATCAGAAGAAGATGCAGGCGCGCGAAAAGGTAGAAAAGTCGCACTGCTTTGGGGCTCCGGAACAGTAGGCTCACTTCACTTCTTGTCACTTAGTCGTGAACATGTCTAGACAACCAAATGCATTCTGGGCTGGGCACCCGCAACCTTCGGCCATGAAAGAAACAGCAAACCTGCAAAGTTGTTCTCCTGTTATGTAGCCTTCCAGTGGGTGCCTGATGCAGTGATCAAGGATTTCCGGGGCTATATCGGTGAGGATGCCTGGACAATGTGAACTAGAACAAACCCCCCGGTTGGCAGCCGGCTTGTTCAGCTCCAAGTATCTCCGATGGAGGCACGTAAATGTCGAGGAGTGTAAGATGTGTACTGGCCGGGTCCTGCCGTTGTATCAGGAGGTCATAACCAATTGAACTGTGAATGATAACCCCAAAACCACAAAAGAAACAAGTTAACCGCGGCTCACCGGAAGGGCCACGGCAGCGGACTTGTTTTACCATCTTGAGCCAAACAAGTAAGTGGCAACATGTTGGCCCGTAAGGAAGGATACTAAACAACTGAAAGAATGGGTATAGGAAACCTCCATTTCTTTCGAATTTAATGTTGCCAAATTCTGTTGGAAGGAAATGTTCAAGTTAGTCAGTCTGTAAAACCTACATGATAATGAAGCAATGACACGAGCTGGATTGATGATGTTTTTTGAAAGGTAATAGGATATCTGACATGATGTTCATCATTAACATTTTCATGCTATACAAAATAGCCGTGTTCAACTATGACAGGAAAACACAAAATTAAAAAATAGGTACAACAAACAACTACTTTAAAACCATGTAAGGCTAATTAAAGTTCAGTGGGATAAGCTTAACTGGAAGATAAATGAGCATACCCTTAAACTATACAACAATTCATTATCATGCGCATCAAGTTTTGATTGTTCTAGGAGAAAGCGCTTTCCCTTCTTAATCATCACCCCAAAAAACGTGCTAGTATAATATCATCACCCCAGGCGGTCATGATATTAGATGATACTGTTAGATAATGTTGTGTAGAAAAAACTATTTCATAAATCGTTTCGCTTGTTATGACCATTGATGTGTGCAGAAGTGTATGCAGTTGATTATGATGAACTGCACGTATGTATATGTATATGTAAATAACGGTTCGGGGGTTTAAAAAGATGGGAAAACTGGTTCGAAACTATAGATAATGATAGATGATGGATAATGATGAGAGATGATGCATTATTGGTGATTGATGGTTGGTGCTGCTGATGATGATGATGAAGAGGAGGAGGAGGATAAGGATATAGATGATGGATGATAGATGATAGATGATATTGATCACAATGATGCTGGTGTGGTGGGGTTAGTGTAACACCCACGCAGGAGCGCGATTCAATGGAGGCCTGTTTCCCAAAGTGTGATTTGCACGATCAGCTGCTCAGGGATTGTTATTGTGAGCGATTCGCATGGGCGTGACCTGCCCCCAAACCAGCCCTCCTCCAAGTGGATCCACGCCTGCTCCTGCAATTGAAGGTCCAGAACCTGATCATTGAAGGCATCATATTCCATGTGGAGAACCTCCTGCTTCTGCACCTTTTGGACCATCGGCACCTGCAGTACTATCAGTTTCTGTGGTGGCCATTGTTGCTTGTCAGGGCCCACCCGGAACCCTGTTCGATTTTGCTTGGCCCCTGGGCTTGCCCATCATGGCCAAGAGACCCATTTGACATGTTCCTTGTCCTTTGGCAAGGCCTTGCTCTTCAACATGTCGATAGAGACCCACGCGTCGAAAACAGAGTCGTAGCCGAGGTAGTGTACCTTAACCTCGGGCACGCTACATTCTCCAAAACAGAAGCAAATTGATACTTTCACTTTCCTCCGGTTTTACCCTGTGAAGCTTCGAAAATTGTTGCCGAAAACACGGCCCACATGCTTTCTCTTGGCCGGGGCACTGGGTTCTCCTTTCTCTTGGCCGATGTCGAAAGCAAAGCCACCTCCGCAGCGCGTACAGGGCGTGCAGCTTTTTGCCGGCCGAGAGGCGTTCGACCATGGCAGGTAAATCACGAAGCAACTAGAGCACCGAAGCTGCTGCTGATGATGATCATGAATCATGACAATGATCATGCTGGTACCAATGGCGACGATAGGGCATCACCATCATCATCATCATCATCATCAACATCACAATCACGTTTACGACCATGTTGACATCAACCAGGCGCTCAAGGATCTGAAAGCCCAGCTGAATCCTAACTCCCGAGCTGCCAGCAGCTCTAGTCTGATGTTTGGGGGCCTGCGAGAGCTCAATTGGCTTAGTTATCTTAGTTGATCATAGTGTTCATCCAACTCTTAGGCTAGCACACTTTCTGGCCAGCACGCTCTCAAGCACGCACGCTCTCTAGCTTGCACACCCTCAGGCTAGCACACTCTCGGGCCAGTACACTCTCTAGCTACTGCGCATTTACCACGTCGTTACCACGTTGTTACCATGTTGGCCGGTTGATCCACCACGTTGATCCACAAAACAATGCAGACCGCAAACCCTACCACGCGCCCTTGGGCATACACAAGGCTCATTGCCCTGGCAGCCTGCCAGTTGCAGCGGCTACATGTGTTCGTTCCTGCTGTTTGTGCCGGGGGGCGCAAAGGCAAGGGGAGAGGAAGAAAGCAGCAATACAAAAACAGACTGGCAAAAACAGTTCATGTTCACCACAACCTCTCGGTCCACATGGCAGGGGGTGTGGATCAACATGATGTACTTTGCGGGGTTTGTGGTGGGGATTCTTGAACAAAAAAGTCAGCGTCAAACAAAACAACGCAGGGACTCTGGAATATTTCTTGTAGCTGATATTTCAAAATAGATGTCTTGAAATCCCACGGTGGGGAACACTCGAAATAAAGTAATTGTCTTTTTTCTTGCTTTTCTACTTTTTGACCTTTTCAGTTTTCAAGTCTTTCTCACTTTTCTACTTTTCTCAGCGAAAAGACGCGTGCGGACAAGTAGATCGTGGCCGGCGGATCTCGCACACTCAGGAAGAATCTCATCGCACCTGGCAAGCCATGAGTCCACATAGCCCTTGCTAGGATTGAAAGACTTGATTTCACCTAACGACAAAGGAGTCAACGGAGTTTTCGAAAGACTAAGCCCTGGGCCTGGGCTTCCCCAAATGTACAAATCACCCCCAAGAAAAATTTGCGCCATGAAATGCTATGAACAAGTTGGACGCTTCAATGCTGCTACCATCATGGTGCTGCCGCATGTGTCTGTGTTGTGGGCAGCCGGGTTGGTGTTCGGCTTCTGCCCCGTGCTCGTGGTGTAGGGGGTAAAGCTCCAAAACTGGCGTGTGGCCCGGCAGTTTTGGTATGTCGGTGAGTCGACGTTGACTGTGATGTTGCGTTGGTCATAGTACATGTTCATTTGTTGCTGTTGTTGTTGAAGGATGTTCTGTTGTGCCTGCTGGTATGTGATTGTTTGTGGTGGTTGTGGTACAGGTCGAACTGGTGCTGGTAACGTCGCAAGGTCGTATGTTACTTCTGCATGTATGTCTCCATGATTCCTTTCTTGCATTGCTGCAATCTGATCCATGTCAGCCATGAATCCATCTGTTCCGCTCTGAAGGTCTTGTCCTGGATCAGGTGGGTTTTCCAGACTGTTGTTGATCTTGTGGACGTGCAGCTTTTGAAGGTCGAAACTCATGGGGTCCCTCTGTCACTTCATCAAGCCACATACCAGAGGCAAAGTTGTTCTCAGCACTGCGGATCAACTGGAGGTTGCATTCGGATGGTGACCAATTTTCCCATCCAGCGGCTGCGCGAAGCTGTGCGGTGCCAATGCGAAATGAAGTTTTGCCCAGTTGTACCCAGCAGCTTTTACGGTCTGGGTCAAATGCGAGGAATCTCGCAAGGTTCCAAGAGCCTCGCTTGTGCTGCCTGCTTTTGCCACTCATCCTCCAGAATGCCACTGCTTCGCCAGGTTGAAGCGCACTCAAGTCGGTTTGGTTGGGCGTCCTCCTCAAAATGGTTCGTTTCACCGCTTGCGATGCTGAGAACTGTGCCAAAGCTGTCCATGCTTCGGCTCGAAGAAGTTTTGGCTGTAGAACTTGTTGCTCTGGATGTAGTTGTGGGCTGATTGTCATGGCTTTGCTGTCGCTGATCAAATCTCCCACAGGTCTTGGGATTCGGCCAAACACTGCTTGGAAAGGGCTCCGACCTCAGGTATATGTCGAAGAGTTGAATGAGAAAGGAACTGCCACCAAAATTTCTTCCAGCTGCTTCTTTCCAAGGCTGCGTTCTGGTCAATCAATCTCTCGGCTAACGTCCTCATCAAGGCATTTCTTTTTCCAATCTTGCCAAGTCGCCATGCTTCCTCTGTGGGGATGATGTCGTACTCGATGCCCATAGTATGTTGATGCCATGCCTGGTTGCTGCAAGTAGGCTGTCTGCATCCACCGCGATGGACATGGGCAGACCTAAGGGCTTGTACCAGATCTCCATTATGGAGGCAAGTACGTCATCAACATGTCGGCTCTTGAGGACTTTCGCCGCGTGGTCGTTTGTGGAGGCGCAGACAATTCCCAAAACTGGCACTGTCTCACCTGTAAGCAATCTGATGAAAATGATACCGGACTGTAAGTGGTCGCCAAATGCTCCTAAGTACTTGACTGTCGATGCTGTTGATGAAGGAGTCGGCTTGACTGACTTGGACATTCGAAGGCATGATCCACATCGAAGTGCATCTAAGGTTCCCATTATTCTGGAGTCCAGCTTGCCAGCAGCAGCCAAGATGCGGATGATCTCTTGCTTTGGCGGGTGGCCCAAGTTGCAAGCGAGCCACTGAAGTCCGCATTTCTCTGCTCATTGGTGGCCCGCCTTCAAAGTAGATTTCTGTTGTGACACCAGTCACCTTCTCCGCTGTGGATGCCTTCTCATTTTCGTGGGTTACCTTCTTGTTGGGGTCCATGTTCTCATCGTCAGTGCAGCCGAAGAAAAAATGCCGACCTGTATGGGATCGACAAATCGTTCTCTGGGGTATGGCACTGATGTCACGTCCTCGTGCTCAATCACAAACTGCGATGTTGAAGTTCGCAGTGCACAACCCCTATGTGTGCAGGGGATGTCTTGGGGCCATCTTCTTGCTGAAGGTGTCCATGCTGCCCGCACTTTAGTGAGTTGCCATAACAAGGTGTCGGATCTTTGTCATAAGCTCATCAATTTCGTTGATTTCAAATGGGCGCATGTAGGTGTTTTGAAATCGCCGCTCAACTTCGTCCAGGATGTCTTGCCAAGACTCTACATCCTCAACAGGCTTGACATAAGGTCTTGTGTGATTCATGTGAATCTGGACGCTGATGAAATCGTTGCGGATTTCGATGTAGTGCTTCCTTCTGGAGGCCTTCAAGAATTGCAGATGCCAAGCCATGACAGTATTGCCCAGATCGGGTTGTTTCTTTGACTTCAACCTTCGCAGTGTATTGTTTCTGTTCAGGTGTCAATTTCTTGTCGGGCTCCTTGGCAATGTACTGGCTGTTGGTGATCCATCTGTGTGGTTTTTGTATTGGCATTCCATCTTCTGTCTCTGCACCATAGGCTCCTGCATCGCATATCACTTCCCAGTTATCTGGTAGTTGGCGAAGTTCTTCAATTTCACCTTCCTTCCAGATAGCCGATCGCAAAGGGTGCTCACCAAGGTATAGTCGACCTTCATTTGCGTGCTCTTTGCATAGGTCGGCTCCAAGTTTCACCAAAGGCCTGTCCTCATCACGAATGGCCTCAAGTTCATCCATTCTGTGCGCATAGTTCATGCTCTGGTTGAAGATGCTCCAAGGGCCGCAAGGCCATGCTACCAAAATTAAAAGAAGTAATTAGTAGCTTCAGTTAGCGGACTGCATTCACACCAAGATTTGCGCCGTCTTTGGTCTTGGGATGTCTTGATGTCAATGTCATAGATGAGGTCAAACGGTTGACATGCACATAGGCCAAAACGTGGTGCAAGTTCTGAGGCCCGAGCCGTGCCTGCAAACACCTCAAGCAGGTCAACAATCATGACATAGTCGTTGTGTGTAGGCAGGCACTCATACGCATTGATCTCCTTTTCATAGATTATCTTGCTACTGGACCGCAGGTGGCCCAAAATCCATGATGTGTGGCCTTTCTTGGTCACGGTGTGTGCGTGCTGGGTTTGCACTTGCTGGAGGGGTAACCAAGCCCCAATCCCAGTCGTCCGACATCTCCTCCTCCTGGTCTTGGCGGCGGTTGCGGTTGTCCCTCTTGGAAGAAGCCTTGGGTCGGGTTCCCTTGTCTGCCGCTTTGGAGATTTTTTTCTCGAGTAAGATAGACAGCTTGGGTGCCGAGGTTGTCGGTAAGCCCATCCTGACTGCTGGAGATCTGGGGTCCAAGAAGTGGGCAGCCGTGGAAGAGGACGGTGAAGGCAGTGAAGGCGGCCGTTGCCGCTCCCTTCGCAAGGGCTCGACCCACTGGTTGCTTTCGGGGTCCCCTTTCCACTGCTTTCCGCATGTGAGGCACTTGCTGTACTTGCCGTCTTTGTTTCCCGATCGTTGTATCTGATCGCGTTGACATGCGGAAGATGCCTTCTTCAGCAGGACATTTTTCTCGGTCATCCACATTGGATCTTGATACTCCAGCCAGATCTTTGGACGCAGTCCCAAGCGCACCGCTTGCACAAGAACTCTGCTGAGGAAGTACTCGGCATTGAAAAAGGATGCCACCAGGTGCCTCCAACGTTGAATCCATTCTCCTCTAGGCTATCGTCTTACTGCCTCCACTGAGCTCGCGGCCTAAGGTAAGGCCTTGTAGCCGACGAGCAGTGACGGTAAGGCATCTTGCCACCTCCGCCAGCTCTGCCGCAGGGTCGTCAGGTTCAGCAGGCTCACATTCATCTTCGGAATTTGGATCCTGCTCTACCTGCTTCTCCTCATCCTCATCGGCTTGAGGATCATCCACTTCTTCTGCCTCTTCTTGTGTTGCATCTTCAACGTCATTGGCCTCCCTGAGGCATAGTTGAGGACCCTTTGTTGTGTCCCTTCGCTTGCCCTTCTGCATAGAGTCATGCGGTGTCCTGGATGCATTCCTGGACGGTTGTCCCTTGGCTTGCTGGCGGTGTGGGTTGCTGCTCTGGTCATTCTTCATGCCGTCGAACTCTCTCAGGAACTGCACTGGTGGCGTAGGCCTGTGGTCTGGAAACTGTACCTGAAAAGCTTCACGAATGGTATCAAAGTCCAATGATTGGTTTGATGAAGCGTCGTTGGTCCAATCCAAGGCGCATGCGCTCGAGAAGCCTCGCGCCTCTGGATTCTGAGTCATGCACGCCGCCCACATTGACCTCCACGGAGCGCAGGCTGCGTTCCGTTCGGCAGTACCTTTTGCAGAATGACCTGATTGTTTCATTTGCATATCACTGTAAATATTCATACTCATTACTTGCGCTTCAGGTATATGGTTTTGGTCATGAATGGATGGCGTGAGGTTTCAACTATGTGTTCGATGCCCTTCTCATCGTTCACTTTCTGAATGTCACACCATTCCATCTCCTCTTCAGCCTCACCACGCAAACTCACATAGAGCATCATGGAAGCTTCGTTTGGATGGTTTGGAGGAAGGTAAGCTTGGATTTGTATGCGCCAAACTTCAATCGTCCGATGCCACTTCTGAAATGCACGAAGGTCATTTTGCCGTAACTCCATGTTGGTGGACCGGGCGGAGTGCCGCCTCTGTATTTGACGCCGGGCGCTGGACCCATTTGCAAATTCCAGTCTGGTTCCTTCTTGGCTATCGCAACATCATGAAGTCCACGCAACATGTCATCGCGCCAGTGAATGTTGCCACTAGAATTTGAAGCAGGTCGTGATGTTCTCTTCTGTGAAGACTGTGGCGTTGGATTTGGCAAGGTCTGAGGAGAACACGATGTAGGCCGTACATTGGCTCCGTGACTGCAGTGTGTCCGGACCCACCACCGTGTTATGAATCATCGTTTCCGATTCAACTCTTTCGCCATGCTCGCCATGATATCCACCTGGATCGTCAAGTTTCCTTCCCATGGAACGTGCTTCAGGGGATCCAGCAGGTTCACGTGGAACAAATGTCCACGCACCGGAATTGCTGCCTAGGGACCCCTTAGGGTATGTGGGGGGGGACCTTTCTATTTTCCTTTTTAAGGTGGGGTTGCCTACTCCTGTCCAATCCTGATCCTGGCTTTGGAGACCAAGAATGCCTAAACAAGCCTAAACAGTGCATCGCGCCATTTTATAGGGTGCACAGCCGCATGGTCAGGGCAGGGTTTTACCTGGGACTGGAAAGCTTTCTCAGGCTTCAACCTGGCACTGCGGTGGGTAATAAGCACCTTTGGTGCCATCCATATATCAATATTCCCACTTCATGTTGCGTACCGTGTCTCAACACTTGGGCAAACGGGACGGCCGGAGGTATATTAAAAACATAAAAGCTGGTTCACATTTTAGGTTTTGCCACCTTGATCCATCGCAATCTGATCCCGTTGTAGCGGATAGGTGCAAAGCTTTTTCAATTAGCTTCAAAATGGTTGATTTAAGCTTCCAAATCGTCGATTTTAGCTTCAAAATCGCCGATTCTAGCTTCAAAAACGTCGAATTTCGGTTCAGAACGGTCGATTTTAATTACGCAAGAACCGTTTCCACGACTGCCTCTCTCCCCCCTCCTAAATCCTATACCTTGTAGCCAGGTTGTAGCGGATAGGTGCAAAGCTATTTAATGAAAGCGGTGGGGTGGGTGGAAATACACGACGTTAGGGCGACGTTAGGGCGACATTAGGGCGTCTGTAGGGCCTTTCCTGCAGCTAAATGCCGCATCACATGATGTGGCAATCCTCCAGGGGCCAACAACAGGGCACAACCGACCAGATTGTTTTTTCTTGTACCCAGCTTGTACTTTATTCTTTCCAGAGGCTATTCCTTTTCATTCCTGTTCATTTTTCTTTTTTGTTTTGGGACTTACAAACCTTAAGCACAATGAAATGCATAGAAGATTTCTTTCGCATTCCTATGCGTTTCATTGCTTTTAAGGTCTGTGAGTCCCAAGACATGATGGAAAAATGAAAAGGAATAGCTCTGGAAAGAAAAAGGTACGGAAACCTGTAGAGATGCTCCACGGACGGTCCCATTGCTTAGGGCCGCCGGCCCTAAGCGATGGAGAGGCCCCCAGAGCGAGAAACAAGCATGTCTCTTGCTCTGGGAAGCGTCCCATTGCTTAGGGCCTCCGGCCCTAAGCGAAATCGACCATTTTGAACCTAAAATCGACCATTTTGAAATTAAAAGCAACCAAATTAAGCACCACCGATTGGATGGGTTTTTGGGCGGAAGCATCCCCATCGCTTAGGGGAGGCCCTAAGCAATGGGACGCTTCCCAGAGCAAGAGACATGCTTGTTTCTCGCTCTGGGGGCCTCCCTAAGCGATGGGACCGTCCGTGGAGCATTTCTACAGGTTTCCGTACCTTTTTCTTTCCAGAGCTATTCCTTTTCATTTTTCCATCATGTCTTGGGACTCACAGACCTTAAAAGCAATGAAACGCATAGGAATGCGAAAGAAATCTTCTATGCATTTCATTGTGCTTAAGGTTTGTAAGTCCCAAAACAAAAAAGAAAAATGAACAGGAATGAAAAGGAATAGCCTCTGGAAAGAATAAAGTACAAGCTGGGTACAAGAAAAAACAATCTGGTCGGTTGTGCCCTGTTGTTGGCCCCTGGAGGATTGCCACATCATGTGATGCGGCATTTAGCTGCAGGAAAGGCCCTACAGACGCCCTAATGTCGCCCTAACGTCGCCCTAGCACCGTGTGAAGCTAGAATCGACGATTTTGAAGCTAAAATCGACGATTTGGAAGCTTAAATCAACCATTTTGAAGCTAATTGAAAAAGCTTTGCACCTATCCGCTACAACGGGATCAGATTGCGATGGATCAAGGTGGCAAAACCTAAAATGTGAACCAGCTTTTATGTTTTTAATATACCTCCGGCCGTCCCGTTTGCCCAAGTGTGAAGTTAGGGCGACGCTAGGGCAACGTTAGGGCATCTGTAGGGCTTTTCGTGCAGCTAAATGCAGCTAAATGCTAATAAGCTTTGCACCTATACACAGCTTACACAATCGGTTGCGCTTTTGAGACATGCCGTAGCCTGGCCGTAGCATCAACATTGTGGCCTGATTTTGGCTTTGTTTGTTTTGCTTACTTTTTGAAGCCAGTTGAATCCAATGATTGGTCTTTTGGGCCCTGACCTTGCCCGGAACCTGGTGTTAAAACTGCAGCGGATAGCACCGCCGGATGGGAAACCCTTGAAAAAAAAGATTTTCCAAAAAATGAACCCCACCGGCGTTTTCTTTTACTAAGTGGGTAGCTAGATTGCTGCTGCTGCGCCCATTCGCTGAAACACGTGCATCATAGAAATTTTCAGTACCGCATCTGCTGCATCTGTATCCGCCAGCCATACAGTTCCAGTTAGTGTTAGAGCATTCTCTACATGTCCAGATTGGGCCTTGGCAGGATACCTCGTCGAAAGGAACCGCCAGTCCTGGCAGGGTGTCTGGATCATTATCGGGGTCCGCAGGAGGTGGTGGAGCTCGCATTGGGGAGTCAGATCCATCAGCATCGGATCATTCCAGCCATACTGAGGTTCTTCTGACTCAAGTTCCATGGTTTAAGGCTACGAGCTAAGGTAAGCCTCCGCCTACCAACACAGCAAGTTGCTTGCGTTGGCAATTGTTGTTTGGATCAAATCACAAGGTGTGCTCACCGATGATGCAAATGGAGACGCAGCTGCTTTTTGTCCATCGCTTTGCAAGGACTGGCTCATTCGTCCGTCCCTGGAAATGGAATTTGCGCCAAAAGGGCAATCGATGCTATCATTGCACATGCAGGTTCATACGGTTGCAGTCACCACTTAGGCAGAATGGTTGGCCTCGCGATACATCAACTGCAAAAACATGCGTGCATGACTCAGCCAAGACAGTGCAATCGCTACGAAAATGCTGTCTGAAAGTCAGTGTTTTTCAGTCTGGATAATCCTACGGGCGTTACATTGGATTTCCAAGCAGGCAGAAGGGGGTACCCTCAGAGTGCCTTTTTTTTCACGGTTCTCTTACACATGCACTGGCCGTTTCTGCCTGGCAAATTTCCAATGGCAATGCTAGTATTGTGCAACCATTAACAATTTCTGCTTGGCATCTCTGCAATGGCTAGGCAAAACTCCACCAAAAAAGTGACAAGACCCAATTCTCTGCCACTACTCCCCCCTTGGGGTGTGCAATTTTGTCTTTCTTAATGGTTTTCCGTTTTGTGAATTCTTTTGTCCTTTACCATCACGCCTCGTTGCAGAGGACCAGATAGATCGCATGTGCGCCATTGGGGTTCAGAGGTCCCCCTTAGATGCCGGGTGTCACTCGTGTTCGCCCTTAGATGGAAAGAGCGCTTGCTTGTGCTGCTTGGGGTTCCTAGACTACCACCTGTGGGTCTCACAGGTGGTAGCGGAGCCAAAGAGCTCAGCATGGCGACCGTCGAAGAGGAGGACAGAGCGAAACTTGAGAAGTTCGATGGGACGGACCCTTCGGCTTACAAGAGGTGGAGGCGCAAGGCTGAGTTGATGTTTTTAGCAATACCAAATAACTTTGAGAAGAGTAGATCGGTTCCAAAACTATGCCATGCAAATATGTGAGTGGAGAAACTGAAGAACTGATAGGGGATATATCCATATCAGACCTCTGCAAAGAAGGTGGCTACAAGAAGGTGTTGAATGCTCTGGGTCAAAAGTATTCCAAGAGGAAAGAAGAAGAAGTGCAACACTATATACTTGAAAGAATACTTCTACCGGCGCACAATACGACAGAACGAAACGTTTCGACAATTCGTGGTCCGCCTGGAAACCAGTTACAGGAAACTCGCAAAGCACGGAATGGACCTTCCGTCTCCAGTCATAGCTGGATGCTCATGAAAAAGATGAACCTTGACATGACGCAGGAAGCACTGATTTTGACGTCTACCTCGGGAAGCCTTATAGGTATGAGGACGTGACTTCGTCCCTTGCCAAAGTGCTGCCAGAGGGGAAATGCTTGGCGCAGCCGAAAAACAAGGACATCTTTGCAACAGAGAATCCAGGAGATGAGCCACGGATCAGTGCTTTGAAAAGATGTCATGACAACCTTGGACACCCATCGCACACGAGACTCATTTCCATGCTGCAGTCTGCAAACGCAAGCGAAACGACTATACGACTAGCTAAAGAGTTGACATGTCCCATGTGTAGAATGAAGGACAATCCACCGGCAAAGCCAGTGGCCAGAATCAAAAAGGCATGGGAGTTCAATCAACAGATCATGATTGATGAACCGAAAATTAAAACTGCCCAAAATAGTCGATGAAACTACTGCCTATCAGATGGTGGCACCACCACTCTGGCATGGGTGTACCGCATCGAACGCGCGGTCATGTTACAGAAAGTGCTGGAAACGATGGGCAGGTGTGCCACTCAGGGTCTTGGCTGGCAAGGTGTGCCACTCAGGGTCTTGGCTGGCAATGGTAGAGAGTTTGACGCAGAATTTCTACATGGGATAGAGATAGATTGCTCTTATCATGACACAACTGCTGCGTACGCACCACATCAAAACGGGATGACGGAGAGACGGGGTCAGACATGGAAACGCGCCTTTGAAAAGACACTGGAATCAGTGGCTCCGGCCACCAGACACGAGGTTGATGAAGTGATTGATCAAGTGACCTGCGCTGTGAACAGCCTTCCGAGGGTCGGAGGACATTCACCTTATCAACATGTGTTTGGTAAGGAAAACCGTTTACCCGGAAGTTTGGAACTTGATGTAGGGAATGATGTTGAGAGCTCTGCGCTCGCAGCTGGAGAAAGTATGCACTTGAAAAGACAAAAAAAGATTCGAGACGCTGCACGTAAGTCGTACATAAAAGCATATGAACAGGAAAGAATCAAGAAAGCAAACAATCATAGAAACAGACCAAGGCGAGGACCATTTGAACCAGGACAGTTGGTTTACTTTTGGAGAATGTGGCCAAAGGACAAGAAGGCATGTTGGCATGGACCAGGTACGGTGGTTGGTACTCATGACGGTCATTCTAAGATTTGGGTTGCTAGTGGACTGAAAAGTATAAATGTAGTCCTGAACAGTTGAGACATGTCACTCATGAACAAGAAACCATGAGCAGACTCCTTCCTGAAGACATGTTGATCATGAAACGAAACGTGCAAGGCAGAAGTTCAGGTAATTACATTGATCTGTCCCAACAAGGTTTCCCTCCGGCAGACCCAAACGAGGAAATTGAACATGGAAACAGCATGGATGTTGACACACATGGTAGGTATCACACGGGGAGCTGAGACGCTCCACAACAACGAGGAGGAGAGACGGGTGCGACCCAGAACTGGCGCAAATGACGGTGAGTCGGATGTTGATGATGATATCCGGAATTTATTTGGTGTCGTTTTGGGAGGTCAAGCCAATGAATCTCAAAATAGCTCTGGGGGTCAAAACGCTAACTTGGAGAAGTTGGGGACGACATTTTGGGAGACCACCAAGACACTTTGGGAGACCACCAAGATTTTTGGCAAAACCACCAAAGGCGGGGTAGTTTCGATGGGAGTGTCATGGACGAACAACCACAAGGCGAACCGGATGTTAACACACGCATGCCGACAGTTGTGACAGCAGGTCAGACAGTTGCCCAGGTGAGTCCTTCTGAAATGAGTTATGGACCCGTAAGGACCACTAGACTGACCACTGCGATGAGACGTGACCTGGACATGTTGGACTCAGGTAGACCTAGCACCCATGATCCCCGTCTGTACTCCAACGTGGGGTACAGTCCTAGAAAAAATCGGTCTAAAATTATGACCCCTAACCTTTGAGAGAGGTTTTAGAGCTTTAAATTCCTGGCTACTAACCTCTGAAGCCGAAATCTCACTTCCAACGACCTTTTTGTTTTTTTTGCTAATTTCCTGGTGCCCAACGTCCAACATCCAATAAATTTACCCCTCTGGTATCCAAGTAAAAAAATTATTTCCTGGATGCTTGCGTTGGTAACATACCATATCTCCCCCCCCTCAATCTGATACGGAAAAAAAGAATTCCTGGCACCTGACTTCCCGGCTGACAGCTCGCAGTTTTTCAGAATCCACGGCTTCACGAGTGCGGTCCGGCAGATGCCCACGGCAATGCGCAACGCTTTTGCATGGACAAATGCATCTTCAGGAAAAAACGCCTGTTTTGCAATTTGGCCGCACGTTGGAACAAAATTCTTCAATTTGTCCCATCATTTCCTATCTATGGATGGTTGACCTGGTGATGCGATTTTCTTCCTGTGGGGCCAGCTTTTGAAGATCATCCACAAGAATTCGGTCAAAAAAAGGTCCAGCCCCTTGGATTTTATTTTTGACACCTGCGCCTCGGCCTCTTCAAGTCACTTTTTTTTGGTTGGTGAAGCTGAACATATGTGGTTGTACCAAGGACAAATGTATTTTCAAAAAAAAACCGCCTGTTTTGCAATTTGGGCGCGTTGACACAAAATTCTTGAATTCGTCCCATCATGTCCTATCTGTTGATGATTGGCCTGGAGATGCGACTTTTTTCCTGTGGGCCAACCTTTGAAGATTATCCGCAAGTATTCAGTCAAAAAAAGGTCCAGCCCCGTGGATTTTATTTTTGACACCTGCGCCTCGGCCTCTTCAAGTCACTTTTTTGGTTGGTGAAGCTGAACATGTGTGTCTGTACCCTTTTGCAAGGACACCTGTATTTTCAGCAAAAAAAACATTTGTTTTGCAATTTGGGCAAATTCTTGAATTCGTCCCATCATGTCCTATCAGTGGATGATTGGCCTGGTGATGCGACTTTTTTCCTGTGGGCCAACCTTTGAAGATCATCCGCAAGTATTCAGTCAAAAAAGGTCCAGCCCCTTGGATTTTATTTTTGACCCCTGCGCCTTGGCCTCTTGAAGTCACTTTTTTGGTTGGTGAAGCTGAACATATGTCTTTGTACCCTTTTGCAAAGTCATGTAAAGAATCATACCCACTCAATTAATCATGGTACATTTTTTCCCGGGGTTTGATTTTTAGATATGTTCTAGTAAACTCCCATTTGATCCATCCACCTTCAAATTCCTGGCTAATAACCTTGGGAATTCTACAAACTTACCCGTTATCAGAGTCATTCATGATTGATCTCCTGATGCCTTACATACACAGACTGATAGATCAACCCCCCCTCAATCACAACAGGCAGAAATTGATTTCCTGTCACTGTACGTCAGGAAGCTTTCAGGAAAAAAAACTTGGCCTTTTTTGGTATGATATTTTATTCCTGGCCCCATATCATGTCCCGGGACCTTCACCCACTGTCTGCTAGATTTAATAGTGTTTTTTAAAAAGCGTACTGAACCCCCAGGGAAAAAAAACTGGTAGGTAGCACAGAGGAGGGTACCCATGCACAAAGAAACACTGGGAGTGGACATGCACATGAGACGTTACCGAGTGAAAAACGTAGAGGTAGAAAGGAGATCTTTGAGCATGAATTGAGGACGTGTCACCAGGGTTTTTTGAAACAAGCCAAGGTAAAGGAATGGAACAAAATGACAGCAAGCAAGGCAGTCAAGATAGTAAATCGAGAAGAGAGTGATGCGATACGACGGTGTCCCACTTTGAGAAAGCGAATTGTGAAGTCAGGTTTTGTTTTAACTGGGATGATGAAAACCCTTTGAATGAAAACATTGTGATCAAGGCTAGATGGTGTATAAGAGGATATCTTGATCCCGATCTACTTAGTTTAGAGACGGAAATTCCTACGCTGAGTAGTGAAGGTTGTGCCATAGCTTTGCAGTGCATTTTTTCGAAGCAGTGGTTAGTGCAAATTTGTGATGTTGAAGAGTTTTTCTTAAGTAGACAGACGGGTCGTGTTTTTGTCGAACAACCACCGAATGGCATTCCTGGAGTGGAACCTGGAGTCTTGATCGAGGCGCTGAAAACGGTTTATGGGCTGGCAGATGCACCACTTGCCTGGTACAATTCATTACCAAAGCATTGCAAGGCCTGGGGTGCCGACAGTCACGCATGGACAGTTGTTTGTACTACGCATACTCGTGACATGATCCACATGAGTTGATTGGAGTGATTGCGTTGCATGTTGATGACATGTGCCTAGGACGAAACAAGGAATTTGAAACAAGGGTGCTTACGCCGTTCAACTCAAAGTATCCCTTCAAACACTGGCACAAGTTCAAAGGCTTGCTTCTTGGAAAACAGTTTGAGCAACAGTCTAACTATGACATCCATGTACAACAAACGGAGTATGCGCAAACGATACAGGGTATCAAGCTTAGCATGGAGAGAAAGAAACAGAGAGACGAAAACACCAATGATGATGAGAAGAAACAGATGAGGGCAGTTTTGGGAGCCATCAACTGGCTCGTCACTGGACCACGTCTTGATCTAGCAGCTGCTTGTTCCCTGGTGCAACAGCATGTCATGAGTTCCGTTGTTTCTGATTTGTTGGATGTGAATAGACTGGTGCCACAAGTGCATGATCTTTCTGAGCTGACGATCCAGATTAAGAGTATTCCCACGGAAAATGTGTGTTTCATGGCTATATTTGATGCTGCTTGGCCAAATGCACCAGGATTGTTTTCGCAAGCGGGTTTTATGATTGCTGCCATGGACAAGAGAATCATGAAAAACACGTGGGGGGAATTCTCCTTGTTACGGTGGAAGAGTTTCAAACAGGACCGACGAACACCATCCACGTTAGGAGCTGAACTCATTGCACTTTCTAGGTCGCTAGCAGAAGGAAGATGGATGAAGAGCATGTGGTTAGAAGCAAACTATCACGACTACATACTGCAAGTGGCAATCTCGGGTACCAATGTGTGCTATCGTGGACAAGAAGCCGCTGTATGACCATGCAAAGTCTATCAATGGCAACAACATCAAGGACAAGAGGCACGCGATTGAGATGTTGATTGTAAAGGAGGACTTGCGCACACACAACATACACGTACGTCGGGTGGTTACTTTTCAGATGTTGGGGGATGTGTTGACTAAGAGGGGGGTCTCTGTTGATTTGTGATTGAAGGTGTTGAACCGGGGTATGTTTACCATCATCGAGGACAAAATCAATCCGTCCTTAAAAATCATCAAGGTGTGGAAAAAATATTTCGGGTGTGTGTGAGTTCTTTGTCGTTTACCATCACGCCTCGTTGCAGAGGACCAGCTAGATCGCATGCGCGCCATTGGGGTTCAGAGGTCCCCTTTAGATGCCGGGTGTCACTCGTGTTCGCCCTTAGATGGAAAGAGCGCGTGCTTGTGCGGCTTGGGGTTCCTAGACTACCACCTGTGGGTCTCACACGTTTCTTTTTGTTTTTCGGGTTTCCCGGCTTTGTTTGTCCCTTGCCCTTTTGTTTTTTGTTTTCTGGTTCGTTGTGTGTTTTTTTTTAACTGGCAAAACAAGACAAAAGTGAAGGACCTAGACCTAACTCTCTGCCAGTACTCTCGCTTTAGGGGTTGCAAGTTTGCCTTGGGCCTTCGTTTCCATTAGAAAAAATGTAGTAACAATGGCAAATTGCAGGTATCACTCGGGGAAACTTAAGGGGTTTGGGACACAGATTAAGCAATTTTGTGTGTTTAAATTTGTCCAAATGTGGTAGCTAAATAAACATTACAAACACATAGGCAACCAATGAATTTGTGGAACTTTGATTCTAGCATTGAAATGAATGTTTTTTTCCTCCCCGCACCTTTTTCCTGTCTGCCGCGGGTCCCCCAAAATTTCGGTGGTTTAAACCAGCGAAGTCCAAAGGCAAAGTCCACGAGCGAAATCCAAAGGCAGAAATCAAAGGGGAAAGTCAAAGGTTGCGCGCCCTCACCTCCCTGGAAGTCGACTGGGGTTGGTGGGGGCGGCTTCTGGTTGGGCGAGGAGTTGCCCTAGGGGTGGCAGACCCCCCTCGCCGTTGGCCAGTCCATCCGCCGGCAACGAGAGCAAAGAAGCCGCGAAGGCGTGCATGCCTGCGTGGGCGAGGATGGCTGACCAACGGCTGATGAGCGAAGTGACTGTGGCTTGTGGTAATGGGGCAGGAGCTGATCGGGCTTTGTGTCGCGCCAGCAGGCGGAGGAATTCGGCCGATTCCTGACTCCATCGGCCTCCTACCTCCATTCCCATGACCACCAGCCGGCACCTGGCGGAGGCCAGTAACTCGGGGTATGTGCGCTGTTTGTTTTGTCGTGCTGTGTGCAGTGCCGCTGCTGCATACCGTCCACCCCTCCGGCGTGGTTTGCCCGCTGCTGCCAATGGTGACACCAGAGTGGTGTCGATGGCGAGCTGGGACCCGTGCCACAATGGGAGCCCATTTGCGATGACCTCAGTGGTGCGGTCATCGATGCGCTGAACTGCTGGTATGTTGAGGTTGGCCAGGCATGAAAAGGAGTGAAACATCTCTTTGACATGAATGCTCGTTTCAACAAGTGCGATTCTTTTAAAACGGTAACGTGTTCCAATGAAGTAGGACATGTTTTAGTTTCTATGATTCTATGTCCAAAATGAACCTTGTTACTGTTGCACATGCAATGCCCTTTTCACAATAAGTTTTCTGAAATGGTGTATGTAAGCATGAAAAACATGCCCCTCGCAATTGCACATTATTTTTGAATGCATAACTGCATAATGTGGTATTCGTCTAAGAAAACGAACCATATTTTGAGAATAACGCTTTTTGATGTAGGCAGTTTTCTTCTCAAAAAAAAATAGTTTGAAGAATGTGCATCCCTAAACCGACAATCAAACACTGTTTAATCATATGGTCGAAGGAAGTTTAGAAGTCAAACTTCCGACAATATGGACAGATGAAAAGCAGAGTAGGGCAGATGCAGAGAGAAGAGAAAGATTAGAAGAGAGAAGAGTAGAAGAGAAAGAGTAAGAGGACAGAAGATAAGGATGCGCGAAAAGGTAGGAAAGTCGCGAAACACTGCGTTTTTCCGATGATTTGTGGCTCAGGAGGGTCGAAAAGTAGGCTCGCTAAAGCGGCGGGTGCGGAGCCAGCTGGCCACAGGAGCAATGAAAAATTGCACGCCGTTGTGGCGCGAAGCACATTTCCAAGTCAAAATGTGCAAAACACACCATTCTCGGACCACTTTTGGAAGTTGAGATGTCGAAAAAGTGCACGCTGTTGTGGCGCGAAGCACATTTCGAAGTCAAAATGTACAAAACACACCATGCTCGGACCACTTTTGGAAGTTGAGATGTCGAAAAAGTGCACGCCGTTGTGGTGCGAAGCACATTTCGAAGTCAAAATGTTAAAAACACTAGGCGTTCGGACCACTTTTGGAGGTTCAGATGTCCCTTCGCTTCGTTTCACTACACTACACTACATACACTACACTACACTACCTTCCACTACACTTCACAACATTACACTACACTACACCCCACTACACTACAACTACAAGTACAACTGCAACTACACAACTACACTCCCCTACACTAAACTACTGTACGCTACACTACATTACACTACACTACACTACAACTACACTACACTACACTACAACTACACAACTACTCCACTACACTCCACTACACTAAATTACACTACATTACACTACATTACACTACATTCTACTACACTACACTCCACTACACTACATTACACTACACAACACTACCTTCCACTACACTCCACTACACTAAATTACATTAAATTACACTACACTACACTACATTACACTACACTACATTACACTCAATGACACTGCACCACAGATAGACAGGCAGACAGATAGACAGACAGACAGATAGATAGATAGATAGATAGACAGGTAGACAGCTAGACAGATAGACAGATGAAAGAGAGAGAGGGAGAGGGAGAGAGAGAGAGATAGATAGATAGATAGATAGTTAGATAGATAGATAGATAAATAGATAGATAGATAGATAGATACATAGAAGATAGTAGGTAGGTAGATAGTGAGAGAAAGAGAGAGAAAGAGAGGAGACATCAATCACCTTTCGATCCATCAGTGGATTCGCTCTGCCATCCCTGATTCACAACAACCAACCTTTCCTATAGGTTTCCTATTTTTGAAACTTCCGCCACCGCCTTGTGCGGTACTACTGGTATACTGTACGCATCTAACACTCTTTTGAAAGAGTACAATGGTCTTTGAAAAATGTGTTGCAATATTTTGTGCCACATCAGCATCCCTTATATGAGTGGGATATTTGATTAAACGAGTACATAATTGTGGGAAAGTATTGAAAACATGTTTGTTAGTGATAAATAAAGGTATGACGAAATGTGCTAGCTGGAGGATGCAGGTCCCTCAACGGAGCTAGAGTAGGCATGGGGAAGCAGTTTCTGTTGGTATGAAGACGTGTGGATACGTGTGGTGAGAAGTAATAACGAAGTGGAAACGATACACCGCCTGGACAGAGGAAAGAAAAGTAAACGGATGTCTTTCCTTCGAGGTCATTTTGAGAGGCGTCATGTATGGGGTGAATAGAAGGGAAGACTAAGTTTGTTGAATCTATGCTGAATCCAGGTTTGGTGGGACAGTGGTCTAGAAAAGGAAGTGTTCCTTCCTGTGATGCCCTTTAGGTTTGGTTTTGGAAGGCTTGGAATGAGCTATGCGGAAGTCCCGTGATGCTCATGGTGCTTGGTTCCAAGAAAAGCGAGGATTCCTGGAAGTGCCTGGAAATGCAACGGGAGCGAAGTGGAAGCGCAAGGGAAGGGAAGGCGAATAGGATGTGAGGAGGGCAGAGGTATTCCTTGGAAAGGTTGGGTATATTTTGTGCCAGCACTGAGCTGAACCCAGATGGGGACGCAGCCAAGGTAGGTATGGGTATGAGGACGTGGGAAACGGTCCCTCAACGGAGCCAGAGTAAGCATGGGGAAGCTGTTTCTGTTGGTATGAGGACGTGTGCTAGCTGGAATGTTTTCGGCATCCATCGGCACCCACAGAAACACAATCTGAGTTTCCATGTTTTTCTATTATGAGTATGAGGGAAAAGTAAACGGGATCTATTCAACCAATGCTATTTGTTTGGTTTTGGTCGCTACATTAAGATTCAGATAACCCGTATGTGGAGGCTCTGAAGATATCAAATTCAGAATATGCAGCTATCAGAATTAATAGGGTTAGTTATCCACATCACCAAAATTGATGGAAAAATACTTTGATTGTTTGATTAACCTCAATGCACCCCAGTATTTTTTAACAGGCATACACATGTAAAGATCTACTATGCTATACTTGCAATACGTTGTATACTTTCCACGTCAAACATAACTTACGCTATACATGTAGTATGTCTGGCATGTACCACGTGATACATGCACCACATTGATCCACATTGTGCATGTTCTATGCTATACATGTACCACCGTGTACATTGTTAAGCTATGCATGTACCACATTGTACAACATTGTAACACATTGTAGCACATTGTACATGCACTACGTTGTACATCTGCTATGTAGGACATGTACTAGGTCATACATGTAAAGCGTCAAGCGCGCACTACGTCACTCATGCATCACGTTATAATATTCATATTTATGTCATACATGCATCGCGTTAGACATCAACTATGTCATAGATGCACTACTCAATGTATCTAACTATTGTGTAATGTATGATGTTACGCATGTACTACGTCGAACATGTACTACGTCACTCATGCATCCTCATCGATCCAAATACAATAAAGATGCATTACGCCCTACATCCAGTATGTGGTACAGATACAACGTCATGCATGCATCGCGTCTAACATGTACTACGTCACTTATGTGTCCCGTACACATGGTTCGAAAAAAAACATGAACATTTACGTGGCGTTTTCTGTCCCGACCAACCCAATGAAATGGAGAAAAAAAAGTTGCGGGGCCGCAAGGAAATTTGAAAACTTAAAAATAAAAATAAACATGTTTATAAAAATCATTAAAATCGTTGGTACAATGGCGACAAAACAATACCTGAATCACTCAAGTTCAAAAAAAAAAGATCCCCCATTGGTTATCCCCACACACGCTCCCTTGCAAAAAACACACAGCAACTAGTTCGACGGATCAAGGTGGGACGACAAATTCAAACGGGCCGGAATTGTTTGAGGAGTCCATTTTCTTCCATTTACCCTCTGGTTATTTAACATAGCCATGGAAAATGGCCCATTTATAGATGGTTTACCTATTAAAAATTGTGATTTTCCAGGGCTATGTTAAATAACCAGATGGTAAGTTTAAAAAAGACGTCGTTTTCTGTCCATTTTCATATTTGCAGCATTCTGGAGTTGGAAGCTGCCATCGTCCAGGTCTTTGCAACATGTGTGATTTGTTTGTGCTATTTGCAATATGTTGGTGCCCGAACTGTTCATGTAACATGGTAGTTTGCAACTAGGGTTCATTTAGCCACGGTTTTAGAGTTGGTTTGATTTTTTGGGGTTGCTGTTGGTGTTAGAGTTAAAGGTTATTATCAAGAACGGGCAAGTCCTGTTTCTATGCCTTCCACCTTTTTGGGACGCGCATGAGTTTTCAGGCTACCCAGGTTTCCGACGCAGAAACACTCAGTGGAACTAGTTTCCTGTCATTGCGTTGGCATCCCGCTTTACCTTTACGTGTAATGGTTTCAATTACTTGTCACAAGTGTCTTTGATTGTTTTCTTGACATTTATCAATCATATTCTCCTTGTCGCCCATTTCGATGGCTTTCGATTCGGAGCAACCATTAATGAGATCTTTGGCAGTCCTGAAATGCCAAAAAAAATGATGGTTTTGCGGTTTGTGTTGGATGAACACGATGCCATGAGGTGGTCAGCCGGTTCGAAGGAACTGTCGCTGGATGTTGTTCTGTCGAGGTGCCGTCGACTTCTCGCAGTGCATGACGCGTATTGTTGGAGCGAAAGATCTCCGGTATCCAAACACACCCGAAAAGACCGCTGCCGGCACGTCCTTAAATGTAATGAACATGCTCTCGGATGCTCTCGGAATCACAGAACAAGCTAGACGTAAGTACCTCGTATTGCCTTTAGAAAACGTCGGCACAAAAATTGTTTACGGAAATTGTTTTCAACCATGTCCATTTTTTGGCAAGAATTGTCCGCCCTGGCAAACACAAACCGGGTTGGCAAACTGTGAAACGACTGTTTTCGATTGAACGGGTTCGCTTTTGAGGAGTTTGTGCTATTCACCCTCTTGGAACAAAAAGAGCAACTGAGTGCACACTGATTTCGCATTGGTACTGGAATGCGCAAATATGGTGTTCGCTGTTTTCGCGTTGTTTTCCCTGCCGATTGGGCGTCGCCGACCACTTGTGTCATTGGAATGCGCAAGCCGGTTTTGATAACTGACGCGTTGTTTGGTGACGATTAGAACATCTCATGCTCAGGCACACGTTCAAAGCCTCTTGCTGGGCAAGTTGGGCAACAGCACACTTTTCTCCAGGCGTGTCATAGAATTTGTTCACTTTACAATCATTATTTGCATGGAAGTTGCCCACAACTAACCAAAAACTGACCACCGTGCCAATTTGCACAACCTATATAGTTTTATGTTGCCGGAAATATTCAGACATAGATTATATTTCCGCAATCTTGCTGACCATGCCGGGCACAAATTGTTTCCAACACTCGAATAGATCCACTAAATTTCCCTCTAGAGACGTGGAATCACAAATTGTTCGAAATTAAAAAATAACTGGGGTTTGAGTTCTCAGTCCCTTTGTTGAAGCAGCAGCAGTACCTGTTGCGACCGAATTTGTTTTCATACACTATATGATGTACGTACCTATAGTATGTAGAATTCTTATTTCAAAGAACTGGTGTTGATAAA
>CAMXCT020001980.1:55000-75000 GCA_947184155.2 Cladocopium goreaui
TTGTGATCCAAGAGTATTTTTAGCACTCGGGAGTTTGTGTTGCCAAGACTGAGCTCGCATGGATACAGTTCTGCACATGGTCAGCTCTCAAATGTATCCAAATGTTACACTCCGTGCATCCTCCTGGAGAGTTCGTCAATACACGTTATAGCCAGGACTGCATGGAGCGTATCAGGTTGATGGCGCAGAGGCAGGTTTGGAACAAATCAAGTAAGAGAAGCCGATACTTCCATCCGCCACTAATGCGGCACATCGGTGAACACTTGGCGCCATTCCGTCAAAAAGGCTGCAACCGGTGGTGGGTTAGCTTTTACGTTCACGTTTGAAGTTGTTTCTTGTCGGGCCATGTCTACATCAGTGACTTGCTCTTGCCTTCAGAGGATCCCGCTGAAGTCACTCGCTACCGTGCCTCCGACATGATACTACATCTTACTACATCTTACTATTATCACACTGGCTGAACGGATGCTGCAGCCGCAACGAACGCGCGCACTGGCGACTGGCAAGGGAAGTGCAACCCATAATGAGGTCGGACGGCCAGTGCCTGCTATTTTCCAATGGATGGGTCGGAGGTTTTTGGGCGCACAATGGACAAAGTTTCGCTCTCTTGTTAATATTGTATGTTTAGGCGTTGCGGCCATCGCGCAAGCTCCTTAGCGAGAGAGCGGCCCTATGTGTTCAACTTCTTACGCAAGTGCACAGTAGTCGCTATCGCATCATCAGTTGTTTCATGTTGTTTCCATGTGTATCCATGCGCTGCGTTTCGTTGCAAACGGCAGTAACGCTCGTTGGCAGCATGTCCATGTCTACTGGAAAGATTTCCGCCGCGTGCGCCTGCCAGTAGCGAGCTAAAGAGGAAAGGTCAATGTTTCTGCAGGCGCTTGATATGTGTTTGAAGTGTGGGTGCCTGTGCACCACGCTGAAACTTCAATTCTGCACCTGCAAACATCTGCAAACCACTTCATCGAAGGTTGGGTCTATACTGGTTCCTTGCGCCGTGCGACGAGATCTGCACCTTGACGATCTTTGACACACTGAATACGATATACCAGGCGGTCGTCGGTTGATACCATGCTAATCGATGTCCCAAGATCTGTTCTAGGTGCAGCTAGGTCCCAATACGTCTGACTGCTTGATGGTCTCACAGATTCATCATCGTGAATCCATGGCCCGAAGGAGGTCCAGACACGTCCAGACCCTGGAGGTACCAAAGCATTGTGTTCCTCATTTTCCTAAATTCGCCTGACATTGCTTTTCATGGATGCCGTTCATCAAGAAGTGCATGAAGCATCAACATGGAACTAATGCAACTAATGGATAATAATGGAACATGACCAGGTCGGCCAGATCCAGCTTCTTTTCACTACATGAAAGATCCACCTCGTTGCTGGATATTGGACAGCAATCTATGTGCAGAGCAAAATTCCCATGTGCTCACCCGAACCCCCCAACAGATTAAAGATGACACGCGCGCGCGGATTCAGACCAAGGGAGGCGACTGAGTTTGAACACTTTCCTCCTGTAACGTGGCGAACCTCCAAAAAAAAAAACCTCCAATTTTGTCAGCATAGTCCGGACATGGCTGCGAACCTGTTTTCGCAACTGTCACGTGGGTCTGGGCTTTTTGCCCCTGCGCTTCGCAGCTTCTCTGCGCTTGTTCGACATTTCCTTGGACAGCCAGCTACACCACTGTCCCAACAAACACAGGTGCCCTTAATCACTGGGAGCAACAGCTAGGCTCTAGCACAGTGGATTTTGACAAAGTGCCAAAACACCAAACCACGTTCAAGCTATATTAACCACCATATACTCCAATCTGAATCAACATATATTATATTAAATTATATTATCATATATTATCACGCCTAATTAGAGGATTACATTGGATTAATTACCACCTTCAAAACGTGCTGCAAAACTTCCCACATTTCTCTGTGACTGTGCCCAGCTTTCAGCCCAGCATCAGATCGATTCGAGCGCTCCTTCCAATCGACTCCGCAGAAGGTCAGAGACGCATCGAAGTCCAAGTCGCTCATCGGAGGGATCTTTGGTTTCTTCCCTGAAGGCTCTAGGAGGCTCTGGGATGCTATGGGATGCTATGGGATGCTTAAAGGGATGCTATGGGATGCTGTGGATCTGTAGGCTAGAACAATCCACTTCACCTGTGTTCAACATATTTTAACGCTATGATGATGGTGTTCAACCCATCTATTGTCTGATACAGAACACCATGATATCAACTCCAGTTTGGGACTGCTAGCTTGCAGCGGGAGAAGCCGTGAGAAAGATGGCAACATGGCAAGGTGGCAATATTCCGAAGCAACAAAGCAAAAGGCTTAAGCCCTGCCTTTCTTGCCATAGCCCAACTTCCAAGGGATGTGAATCAAACGTCTCTCCCCCACGCCCATGCCGCTGACCCCTTTGGCAAAGCCAGGAAGCATAGTCCCCTTGGCAGACGGGGCAACTCCCGAAGACAGCTTGAAGGAATCCTGGAAAGTAGCTTTCTAGCGGATTGCATTCAATGCCCCATCCAATTGTCTGCCAGGTCGGGAGCTTTTTGAATGGAGCTATGTCCCTTCCATCCTCCATCTCTGGAGTCTCTTGTCGACTTTCAAAATCTGAGATTGCCACATCACCCAGCAGGAAGTCAATTTCACCATTGTCAAAGCGCCGATTGTTCTTTGCCAAGCGGCCCTGGGCGATATGTGGATGCCAAATGCATAAACCCAGACATCATGAAACATCTGACTATTATCTAACTACCAGTACCTACCCCAGCGGGATGCACTTGCAACGTTGTGACCTCCAGTCACACCAAAACACTATATATAAACACATGAAAAAGTAATGCCCAACACTGGATGGCGTCCAATGAGCAGGGGCATTTGTTTCTTGCTCAAGTCTGCAAAGTTCCCTTTTTGATGTTTTTTGTCATACATTGTCATACTCGTATCGTGTGGTGCGCTCTCTTCGCCGCCCCACCAGCAGCTTGGTGGCAAATGTCCACATGTCCAATGTCAGATGTCACGCCTCGTAAATCAATCGAACCTCGCAACCCTTGGTGGCAATGACCGCATCCGCTGGAGCAGCTCTCAAGACCTGTCGCTGCATTTTGGCCCTACACGGACACACAAAGCTTGCAAATACTCTTTTCCCATGAGGCAATGCGCGGCAAGCCCCAAATCGAGCCTATGAAAAACAAGAAGAGCACATGACACCAAGGCTTTAAAGAGTAGTGAGTACATTAAGTGACTCCACTGAAGAGTACATCTTCATCCTTTTATGATGGCTCCAAAGTACCAAGAAAAGAACCCCAAGCCATCCGAGGCCGAACCTTGATTGTCACACCACCAGGAAGTGTCTTTTCAGCCCCAAGGGGCAAAGGACCTGTTGGTGATAGGTGCAGGGTTGGTGAACATGGACACAACATGGACACAACATGGACACAGCACGAGCCATTCGCCGCTGCCTTGTTGGTCACCGGTCTCGTGCTTCTCCTGGGCTCCATCCTCGCATGTGAATTGGCTATGCTTCGGCTATGATGTCCGGGAGGCTTGGGATCTTCACGTGTATAGGAAATATGTTCAGAGTCAGAGATCAACCAGCTCCAAGGCTCTAGTGTGCACGGAGCAAATCAAGGCAAAGCCTTGCTCAAACTATGCTTGTTTGATCTTGTGAACATAGTGTACATCACAGCATTATATATCATGGCATATATTATGCACGCGTGTCGTATACACATTCAAAAAACTATGGGTCCACTGTGTGTGTGAATATATGGGTTAGTATAGTTTAGATATGATATGAATGATATATAATGATATTATAGATCTTGTCTATCCGATTTGCCCATCTTAAAAATCCATGGGTATCCTGGAAACAGAGAGTGCCTCCTCCAGCTTCTGGGCTCCATCTGCTTGCTTGTCTCCTTCAGTCCTTAGGAAGCTGCTGTGGAAAGCATCTCAGCTGTTTCACTGCCATGGCGTAACAGAGATGGCACATTGCTACCCAGTGAACCCTGGAAAACGGCTTTGGGCCATCATTGGGACTCAGCCTGCCTAGCATAGCCATGCCCATAGCCTAGCTGCCCACCTTTCTTTCGCTTCCGATTTGGTCGACTTGGTGAAGGTTCAAATGCGGATTGCACCATGGCTTCCGACCCTTCTGGTGGCACCTTCCCGCTGAAATGAGGACCAAAGTCAAAAGCAGATTGTTGGAACATGGGCCATGGGAAAATAACGGAAGATGTTCCAACATCAGATTTCGAATTTAAGCAACTTGATGACATGCCGGCCAATATCAACTATTTAGATTCAATGCATCTGCTTTCTACGCATCTTGGCCTACCTCCACCGGCGCCTTTCTTTTGACCTTTCGTTTGGCTTTGACCTTCTTGGCCGTCCGCGGCTCAGCTGCATCGTCGCTGCCACTCTCTGACAGCAGAGCTGCGTATCGGTTCCCAGCGATGGCAGTGCTGGGCATGGCTGGGCATCTAAGACGTGACTGCAAAATGATCAAAAGATCACAAAGGTAGGAAAGTACTTTGAAGATCTTTGAAGGGAGTGGGTTGACTGACCTTGTTTTGGAGGCCAAAAGGTCATGTTGGCGTGTGCGTCCTTATGATGCTTCGTAGCCAAATATGAATTGACTGAAACAAACAGCAAAAGGTTCGCCTCCTTGTCAATCTGTTGAAATCTGTTGAAAAGGCAGTACATTGTGTTTACATAATGTTGTTCAGCGAACAGCTTGAGATACTTGAGGGGAGGCACCACTTTGCGGTCTTTTGACAGACGCGAGTGATTTCCTGTCGAAACATGCTCTTGTTTGGGTCATGCCTGATCATGGCAAGTCAGTTCCAACACTGGATCTTCCAACGTGCATCTCCACTTGAAGTTATCCAGGATTAAGCCTTAAGCCTTGGATTCATATAGGCTATTATAGGCTCAGAAAGAGATGGAGCAAATTTTGGATCTCAACATTGCTTCTGCTATAGGTATACCTTGACCCAGCAAAATAAGTGCAATCTTTGGACCATCCACGTTGAAATTCTGAATGAAGTGGCCTAGCACAGCCACAAATCCCTGATCCAAGCGCCCTAGTCTCCTTTTTATGTCTGGGCAAATGGCCAAACAGCGCTGTTCATTGATCCAGAATGATCCAAATGTGCGGTGGTGTTCGTCCTGCTGGGCTTGGGGTCTTCCCAACCACAACAGCTGACACCACCTTTAAATTGGGCATGTGTTTGGCGTCAAGGCAGCCGCCCATCTCCTAAAAACCCCGCAGAAAAGAAGGTCACAAAACCATGATGCTTGGTTGCTGCTGCTGCTGCATTCATTCTCCAGCTTGTTGACACACCAAAGTCGCTCCAAACAGCGGGTCATCAAGGCGAGGAGCTTGTGCGGTACCAACAACATGGATTGGCCCCACCTGGTTTGTTCTTTGAAACCAGGATCACACTGGCGGCTACACGTGGCAATTTCAGAGGATCTGTGCAGCTTCTGGGTCTGCAGAGCAGAAGATGTAGTAGATCTGAGTTGCGATGGCTGAACTGATCACTGAGAGTGTCAACACGGCTCTGGGGAACTGGCGTTTGTCAGACTTGGGAGTGGATACAGCCACATCAATCACATACATCCAGATATATCCAGATTAAAACAGGAGGATGGCACTGTCCGCAGGAAAAATCTTGCGTGTCGACATGTTGCTCCTTGGGGGTGGGCCAACGCAAGTTCATGTTTCTAGAACGATGACTACCACCCCTGGAGTCAACGGTCTTGGAATCTTTCAGGAGCCGGCCATTGCACCAATCACCAACACCAAGCACAACACAACAGTCCTCGGGTGGTGAGAGGTGGAAGAATCGGAAGGTTGGCACCGGTCATCTTCCGGAGCAAAGGGTTCCAACTCTTGATGCCTCCATAGTCAAATGAATTGTAGGGAAAGTACATCTGGTTATCTGGTTTCAGTGATTACACCAAGACATCAAACAACAGCATTTTTGCCGCAAATACGTATATATATATAATATATATATATGTACAATGATTCAAGTGTATCCAAATTGCCAATGAAAACTGGGTGCCAATATTGATGACACCAAGCTGGCTCAGCTCACGCTAAGGACCCCTGCCAGTTGCAGGAGCTTTGAGTCTCACACCTTGGCGAAGCGCTGCCGGTGGCCATTTTGGGCGTGGTTTAAGTTGCTTCGGTTATCACAATGGGTAACAAAAAACCCGGTCGGATAATGATGATAATATGATGATAATGTCAGATCTGTGGTAGAAAGCTTTCAAATGCCGCTATGCTGCAAAGCCTGGAGTTCATCAAGTATGAGGCAGGAAATGCAGAAACAGGTCATTCGTGAAGTGAACCAATCCTAACAAACCAAACAAATATGTCGCTGTAGCCACAAGAGGCCTGCTGCTCTTTTTCTGGTGACACGAAAATACGAAAAGTATCGAAAAGTCGAAGAAATCGCCACCACATTTATGCTCTCTGCATCTCTCTATTGCTCTCTCAATGTCATCAAATCTCAGGCCTTGGCTCTGGTTTGTCAAGGCCATATTCCTTCAGCAGTGGCTCAAGCTGCTTCCTGGTAGCTGTGGGGGACGGGTGCGTGACGGATTTTGTTACATGGGCCATGGTCAATATTTAGTATATAGCTCCAAGTCATCAATTTTTGTAGAATGTATTATTGTTTTTCAGGTCTTGTGAATATAGCAAATATTATCGTTTTTGAAGAGTGTACTATCGTTTTCCAAGCCCCAGCTCAATTTCCAAAAAATAAAGATGTCTCGAAGTCTCGAATACTACTTTCCATTACGGTAATTTTTGGCTGTAGCTCACATACTTTCTTACATGGGATGGTGGACCACCAATATCGGCATGTCAGTTAAAGAACTGGAAGAACCCTTACATCAGAGCCAGGCAATGGGAAACCCACACATTTTCCTACATATCAACAGTAAGAAGCTGGAATACAATGGAGTAGCGAACTTGAATTCCAAAGAATCATGGCTTGGCCCTGGCTGTGATGAGTCTGCCCCATCACTTTCTTCAGGTGTGCTGGATTTCCATGTGAGGTGGTGCTCTTGAACTGCCGCGTCATCTCGAATCTGAATAACTCACAGAACCATAATTCCCAAAAGGGTTCCCAATGAAACAGAAATAAACAGGAATTACACCCAGATCCAACCAGCTATTCATCGGTATGATGACATCTAAAGTTCTAAAGTGGATCCCATACAGCCACGAAACTGATGCATGAGACGTCACGGGCACCTTCTCTCAGCCTTCTCTTCCTCCGTCACCTCTTGCTTTCTTAAATAGCTGCTGTACCTTATCAAGTTCCCTCCAGCTGATATACAGCTGATACTGTAGCTGCTGATTGCATTGTTGGAAACTAGACCTCTGAAAGAACAGAAAACCAAATCCACGAACAAAAAAAAAACATTCTTCAAGGGAAAAAAAACACCACAGGAAGGAAAAGCAGATGCCCTCTGAAATGCCCAGCTGAATTCAGCACAATTCGGAAGCCACCCGCCTTTCAATCACGTTTTGCAATAAACCTCCATCCTCTATGCATTGCCCCTGTGACCTTCCACAATAAGGCCGCAACTCTAGGAAAAGCATATAACCTTGCCACGGCCATGATCCCGGTGAGGCACATGGCATGGCACAAGGGATTCCCGGATTGACAGGTTCTTGGACTGGAGCATTCTCAAGGAAACAGGAAGAAACTTAGTGCTTCAGTTTTGGGTCTGGTACGTTCCCTATGCCGCACCACCCAAATTCAGAGTGCAACACTACAAGGTGTTGGTGATGTTGTTGGGACCACTGGCTCAAGCATTTTAGAAGATTTACAAGCCATGTGTATATACAATATATATATATATACTATATATACATTAATATACAAATCGCACAGCAGTTGGCCAAGAATGTTCCAGTGCCAACAGTGCCAAGTGACGCTCACTTGCGCTTTGAGCTCGTTGCCACGAGGCCTAAAGCTCACAAGATTCAAAAACCATCAACCACAAGATCAACTCTCCTGGAAGATTCTGTTGGTCTGGGTCTTGAACTTGCCCTGAAATTCCAGGAGATCTGTTGGATTTGATATTTTGAAAACTAGTCTGCTTCTGTATAATTGCAAAACGAACGCTAATGAGCCAATGCAAGGTGTTCATCAAGGAGCTCCTGGATGGTTGTGAAATCGAGAGTATCACTTGCAGATTGCCGACATTTTTCAACACTCAGGCTCTAGCAACCCCCAAAAAAAAACACCCAGTACGAGTACCACATAATTACTATTCATATGCTGGCAAAGCATGACCAAGGGATGCCTGCAGAAGGTCTCGCTTGTCTGGAGGTAAGGTGTCCTGGCACGTAATAGATCGTAATAGGTTTCCAGGTTCAAAGTCAAGAGATCAACTCAGAAAGTCATGAAGTTGCCATTTTACCAATTGGTACTAATAAATACTAATAATATATACCGTTGTATCAATCTTATCGGCTTAAGTCTAGCGTTGCGGAGCAACACGACCCTCCCAAGACAAGCTTGCCTAGCTGCACTATGATGCACTATGGCCCTCCACAATTGGGTATCAAAGAATATTAATATGGTTTTGGGTTGTTTGGGGTTGTTTAATTCAATTAGGATGACTAATCAGATTAATCACTTGATCCTGTTCCCTACTCAAGCTTCTGCACTAAATGGAGTCAGGGCAAGCTGCTGAGAATGTGTTTCTAATTTCATCAAATTTCCAACATGTTAGTTCTAACCATTTCTAACCATTCAAACCCAGGTTGGGTGCACCTCCAACAACTCTTGCCACAGTTCTTCCAGGTTCTCTGGTGGCAGCAGTTCCTCAGTCGTAGGGACATGCAAAGACCCCCTGACACTTCAACATACTTGAGCCATGTTGAACCATGTTGAATCAACATGAACCAGCTGAAATCAGCTGAGGCTGGATCCGTGTCACCCAGAAGGCCAGTGCTCCCAGTGCTCTCCTTCTCCTTTCGTGGCTCCGTCCTGCGGTCTGTCCGACTCTGTCCGACTCTGTCCGACTCTGTCCGACTGTCTCTCGGATTGACGGGTTCAACTGGTTAAACAATGTTAAACATGATTTAAATCTGGTGAAACCCATGTGAAACTGTGAAACCCAATGTGAAACCCAATGTGAAACCTCCCGCAACGGGAAATTGACAAGTTGCTGTCCGGCCTTGAAGCACTGCTCACCTGCGCTGACCACTTTGAAATGTGACGGAAATCAGTAGAACAGTTTGAAACTTCCTTTGGAAGTCATAAGAAAATCCGTTGAAAATGGTTGAAACTGAAAAGTCATCGAAATCATATGTGGCTTGGTGCCTAAGTATGCCCACGCAATTGTTCAACTGTCGTCCAACTCCAAATCCCGAATCACCACAGGTTGCAGCTGTATGACCGTTCCGCCTGAGCACGACGCCCGGCTTTTCGCTGAAATAAGCCATCCGTAGCCTGGTCCAGTTGGGGTCAAGTTGGGGTTTGGTTCTGAATTGGGCTGCAGAATGCTGCAGAGTCTGGGTATCTGGATCCACAGACATCTTGGGACATCTTGGGACATCTTGGGACATCTTGAGACTTTGATCCAAGACTTGAGGACCTCTCCACAGTTCCGACATGTCCCAACATGTCTCGACCTCCTCCCACACTGGCTCTTCAGTTTCTAACCTGGCTGCAGGAGCGGAGGTGGAAGACTAAGATCAGTAAGGCAACACGGCCATCAACATCCGTCAGCCATGTCAATGTGAAACAATTGAAGATGAACTGCTAAACATCAACACATGTCAGAACTCAGTGCTAAATCAATGTCAAATCCACACCATGCAACCTAATGACATCTGACATCTGATGACATCTGATGACATCTGATGACATCTGACCAAATGCCGCTGACCCGCTACCAAACGCACCTGGATTCCGTGGAGGTGGGGGCCGTGACCTTGGAGGTGGAACTCCGCACCCGCCGTACCACTCATTCCGAATGGACCCCATACACCACCGGTGCAACTGGTGGAACTGGTGCAACTCATCCCCCTGGTGAACATCAAAATAGCTGGTAAATGGATGTTCATCCCCCTAAAAATGGTATGTATAGGTATTGATCCATAGCTAAATCATCAATCATCCCAAAATTGATTTTTGAAGTTTGATCTTTCAACCGATCAAACAAATCCTTGACTGAAATCAAGTCTCGATTTCGCACTGCGACTAGCCTACTCTACTACTCCATACTACTCCCCACATATGATGAGGATGCATTGCAGCTGGAATGGCTTCCACCAACACGAACATAATTATCCAACATCATGTTGCCCATCTTGCTGGCTTCCACTCGAGCAATCTTTTTTGGCACATCATAAGGACAGTTGGTACAGCGATATGGGTTCAGCCACTAAAACAGGACCACAAAATCTGATGGCTAATCATGCTCAATCATCATGTTTACCTATTGAACTGGCCATTTTGGATTATTATCATCATGGTTTCCCGTTAAAATAGCTACTATATATGTACATGCTACTATGACAACCAATCAATTATATTTGACATATTTAACTTGCCACTTTGGGTATTCCTTAATTCTTGGACAAACCCACAGCTTGTTCTGCCTTTCATAACGGATGCATCCAACTTCTGTGGCACATCATCTCCGGTGGCCGTTCACCACGTGTCCGTTGCTGGTGCCGTTGATGGCGCCCCGGCCACCATCTCTGCGACCCAGCAGGGCCTCCCAAAACGACATGTGTACGACATGTATCCCTGGCGGTCCTTAAACGACCTGAGACCTCTGAGATCCTCTCAGTACAAAATGGAAAGGTGTCCAAATATGTCCAAATATGTCCAAATGCTCTCAAGATCTTTCTCAAGATCTTTCAAGGTTCTGAGCAAACTGACCATTCCGTAATGTTTCACACTGCTTCACAACATGAGAAATGAAGAAACATCACTTGTACCGCAATAGATTGCTCTTTGCTTTCAATGCCACATCTCCGTTGATAGGTGTCATCTGGTGTCATCTCTAGTCCTCAACGATTGCCACCGACAGCGCCTGCACAGGCCCTTCCACGAAGAGGAAAAGGATCGTGGCGACACCCACAGAGCAAACGAACAAACCGGCCTAGTTTCGCCCATGATGGGTTAAAGTTATCATGTGATTCATACCATGCAATCAACATATTAATTTACGCATTAATTAACCACAACAAGTTGACAAGCGCTGGAAATGACTTGGCAGTAGCTAGTTGAAAACGCTGGACTCAGGCGGTGAAATGGCCGGCATGCCGAACGAACCCTTCTCAGGCTAGGACCCACAGCCAAAGGAATAGACTTGGGCTGGGAGGAAGAAAGATGTCGTCTGTGGTGATGCCGTCCATGCCAGTCTCAGGTGTCAATCCACTATGTGACCGGCACGGCGTAGTCCATTTGGGTGCATGGAAATGCTGCATCAAATCTTCCGGCGGGAATAGCCAGTGACTGTCAGAGATTGGCTTGAAATACGGACAATGCAAACAGTTGCGGCCAAGACTCTGCAAAACCCCTGTGGATTTGCAAAACCTAGGTGCCCCAGTGTCTTCAAGCTGCTCACTTTCCACAAAAAAGAAGCATCGGAGCACTGCCCATGTTTGACAAATCTGAGTCTGTCTGAGTGTTGTGTTTGTGTGAACCGGGTTTTGTTCGAATATAATCTATGATTTATGATAATCTCAAGTGCCCTGCTTTTCTGATCATCCGTAGGGCCCTCTTTCGCCTCTACATTCATCATTCACCTAGATCTTCGGACAAATTTCACACGACCAGAGCATGCAATTTGAGCGAGCTTGCATGGTACCCTTGCTGAGAGATTGGAAGTCGGAGTTCACAAGCCCAGATGTGACCAAACTGTGACCAAACTCACACTGAAAAGAAGAGAAATGTGCATATATATACACTGTTACACATTCTAAATTCTGACATATTCTTATGTAGCCTATAGCTATGCATACTATACACAACTGTAACAACCATACATCTTGTTTGGAGTATGAATTATCAATTCCAGAACGCATTCTGCATGGAAGTTCTCTACGAACGTCTGTGAATTTCTATTGATTTTCTAAATGTTCTGGCTTCCGATGCTGACAAGTTGCAAAGAGATGCGTTATGTTGATCTGTCCACAGAGTCGCCCAAGTGCACTCAGTGGGGACCAGCCATGACCTGTCCAGCGGCCCCAAGCATCTTTGCATCACAGATAATCACAGAATCGAGGGATTTGAATGGCGTGTAAAGCAAAACTTGGTCTAAATCCACAGTAGAATCATACGCTTGCGCTCTGGCTCTTCAAGTTCAATATCAGGAAAGGTCATTGAAATGTCATGATTTTCCGTGATTCCCGTGGTTTTGCCTCCATCTCCCGGCCTAGTGGTGATGGTTGCGCATCCAGTAGTCGCAGCACCAGCACCGTGCCCAGCAACGCCGGCACTTCCCGCAGCACCCAAATGGGCACTCCCAGATCGCGTCCGAGACGTCTTACCTGACGCTGCCGGTACATTGGTGCCACATGCCAAGACACAACACTGGAATCACCAGTGGATCACCCCAAAAAGATGTATCTGAATTAGTCTGAATTGTAGGTTTTGGCCACTCTCCTTGTTCCATCTTGTTCCTCTCTCTGAATCTCACCCACTTGAACTTGGTTTCAGGTTGATTCAGGTTGTGGGAATCAAAGCCCTGTGGCAAGGTGAATCATGTGAACATTGACCGCCACATCATGGCCACAAACAGTCATCCCCTTCTTGAACTCTTCGGAAATCTGGAAATATATATATACACACAGTACTTTAGTAAACTTTTAGATGTTTTCAATAAAACCAGTTGTTTCATAGATGTTGCCAATGCATTGCCAATACCCCTGCCAAAAGACCACCCAACAATTAGGAAACCTGCTGATTCTTTCAGCCTGCCGAATACTGACTGCTGGGAAAATCGGAACGGCCTAGCGGATTCGTCAGATATTTCAGACATCACCCATCAGGGTCGAACACGACATTTGTTGAGAGGAAAAATGCCGGCAGAGTCGCACTGTTTCAAGTAAAAAGAGCGTTAAAAAAGCACTCCAGCAATTTCTAAACAAACCGAAGGTCTCTCTTATCACTACATTATGTTTCGACGTCCGCCGACATCTCAACATATCTCAGCGCAAGACTTCAAAACGCTCGCTGATGCCGACATCTCAACATATCTCAACGCAAGCCTTCAAACGCTCGCTGATCTTCCTGGTCAAAATACTGGCAACTGCCGGCATACTCGCCTTGGCACTTTGGACCCTGGAAAACACCTTCAAGATCCTTCAAGATCTTCAAGTAAGTTACATCGCTGAATTCAGGTGTATCTGTACATGTGCAGCGTGCAGGGAAAGCTTTGGTAGTGCGCGAAAAGCGAAAAGTCTCTGGCTTATCACTCCGAAGCGTTCAATGCTGCTGTTCACTTGGTCAATCAGGTTTGCATCTTGAGCGTCTTGGACGCAAGGAGCCAATAGCCACCTGCCGAACGGTGTCGTGAAGTATCATGACTGGCTGTAGAATGGAAAGATGCGGGATCCCTGACTTATGCACACTACAATAAGATCAAGATCTAGATGACTGACATTGAGAGTATGAATCGAACACAATCCAAGCCTTGCTTCCAGCCCAAAGTGTGCAGCAAATCATCTAATCCTTTTTGCGGGCACCTCGTATCACCTCATATCACCTCATATTCCCTGATGGTGCGATACGGTGAGATATGTGAAATATCCAGTTAGATCCAGGCCTGGCTGTCAGTAGTGGTGACGGCTGCTCTCAGGATCCGGGAAGGTGGAGAAAAGTAGATCCATCGCTGCGCGACATGGTTCTGAGGCCGTGCATGTTTCCTGACACTGAAAACCACTGAAAGCCACTGAACATATCTGAAAATTGATCGCTGAAACAAGCTCAAACAAGCTCAAACAGAATCAGCGAGTTTTGAGTTGCTGAAAGGATATGAAGGGATATGAGACTACAGTAATTATGAATGAATACTTCAAACAACCGTCACGAGACCTTAATGTGCAAAGCATCCAGACGGTCGAGAACCAGATCTTTTTTGCTGAAGTGAGAGCGACGCAGCTGAAGCGCCGGCTTCTTGAAGCTCTTCATGCTCATCCTTGGGAAACAACGAACCCCAAACCCTAGTGGGGTATAAGTGGTATATAAGTTGAATTAAGTTGCAATGAGATTCTGGCCGCGGGTTCCATTGAAACAACATCTACGCATTTAGACTTGACAGTGTTGAGTAACAACCAGTAACCTAGGATGTACACACTTCAAGATGTTTGTCATTGAGTAAGCGTCAAGTCCACAGGCAAAGACTGTGTTGCCAAATCAGCCGCATCGAAGCCGAGCTGGTCAATTGGCGGTAAGTCTCCATGCGAAAAGGCGGCGAAATCAGCTCTTTCCAGTTCAATTGGCGGCAAGTCTCCCATTGAATGACTTGGCTCACTTGAGAACTTGGTCCTGTCTTGGTTGAGCGCAGGCAATTCAAAGGAGCGGTTGGAACGAACTGCCCGGTGTTCGCTGGAACCTCCATTTTCGCTACCTGCAAGTTCTGACCCAGTTGGCAAAGACAAGGGCATGTCTTCAATCACCGACATAATGTGACAGCCTACAGACTAAACAGCTCGGAACAAAAAAGGCTGCGCCATGAAGCTGCACTGGATTAATTTCGAGCTGACCTTTCAGGCCAATATGTTGAATGATGTAAATGTCTATGGACAACACCTGAGTTTAAGAGACAATCCGGATCTACCAAGATTGTGCAAGTCTGAAGCAACCTTCCTGTGACACAAGTTCAATCAAGTTCACACTTCACTCAGTAAAGAATTATGCCCTCCACAAGAATGGCGTAGCAAGTCTGAATCCTCCAGCAGCAACTAGATACAAGATGATACAAGTGTATAGTACACTGGGTAGTAGTTAGCTGTGCCATGCCTGATTCATACTGATTCCGCATTCAGAAGATTGTACCCATCACTCAACTGCTTCCCCATCTGCGCCTGCAGGTCTGCCTCTGTTTCAGCGGTCAAGAGACCAAAGCAGCCGTAGGATGCCACGGCCAAGAGCCACAGGATCCACCTGCTGCTCTGAGATCTTTGAGATCTTTGATCTATGGCAGCATTGGCAGCAGCAATGATATTCGTGATATCCGTGATATCCTTCATGTGCTGAAACCAGCTGAAACCAGCTGAAACCAGCTGAAACCAGCTGAAACCAGCTGAAACCCGGTCAACCATTTGGTTGGAAGATGTTGGAAGTTGAGATAAGATGGGATGCTTTGGTGAGCGGCAACCCCCACACTTCGGTCTATCACAATCCATCACCTCCAGCGCCAACAAAATACTGACATAACTGACCAGCTGACCAGCTGTACTGTACTGCCGCGAGTTTTTTTCAACCAATGTGAGCGATGTGCAATCAAATGCACCAGCCAGAAAACTATGGCAGCCACTCTACCTGCCGAGTAGACAACAGCAGGGTTCCGCTTGCTTGTCGTCGCCATTCGCCAAGAATATCTTCAGCCAGGAATTGTGGCGATCCATCAATGTTCGATATGAAAACAATCCTTTGATCCGCCACTTTGGGCAGATCTCGGAGATTCAGCAGCTGAAATTCAATCTCAAGCAGTTGCAACGAAGATCGCAACTCCAGATAGCTGGTGTCACTCACCAACCACCCGGCTTCATTGATATGAAAGGCTTCGTTTCGATTTCCACCCAGTCGCCTTTGGGACTTAGTGAGACTCATCGTGGCCAGGCGGCGTTTGGGTAGGGTCTCCCGTTGCCCAAAGCAGGGCCAAGCCACTGGCCATCCAGAAGGCTGGGAGATACATTCAAAGACATCTTTGTACAGTTCACTCAGCTTACTCAGTTCACTTTCACTCAGATTCAAATTGGAATCTTCACATCCAAGTCTTTCAGACATCAGACTTTGCATGTTGGGATCTACAGGTAAGTCCAAAAAATCCATCATGTTGGATGCGCTCAACAAACGGCTGCCCCCCGGGCCATCCCCCAAACTCTTCATGGAACGGCCGTAGAGCGACTGCACCAAGCCATCTCGGTCTTCGTTGATCTCTATGAGACGCAACATCAGCTTCCCAAAGTCCAACTGGGTTTCGTTGACATCGAAGAAGTACACTTTCTGCACCGGAATCCTTGGCTTGGAATCTCTGGAAAAAGTTGCAAAGCTTCATTGCTGCACCAGCAGTGGTGAAATACATCAAAATACATCAAAGTGCATCAAAATGCATCAAAATACATCAAAATACATCAAAATACATCAAAGGTCAAAGGAAACAACGTGTTAAAAACTTATTTTGCATCGTTTTTATTTACATCCAAGCCGCTGTTGTTTCCGAAGCGCATGCAGCAAATCCAAAGCAGACAGGCCCCCAACCACGGAGCAAAATTCCTTCACCGTCCGACCCGGCCACTTTCGCAGCATCGCTTTGCAGGTGGCAGAACGCACCGACGCCGCTTCGGTGCTGCCCAGGTACCGCGGTCGTGACGGTCGTCTGCTCCGAGATCTGGCGGCATTTTGCCATGCCAGGAAGCGCTCCTCGAAGGCCTCGAAGCTCACCAGGCAACTGCTCCAACCAGCCAGCACAGCTGCCACAGCCAGCCAAACACCAGTGCGCCGCATTAAGACATCATGGCACTGGATGGATCTGGATGGCACTGGCATACAAATTCATACAAATATATACAAATCACATCAAATTACTGTATAAATCAGGTCATCAGTTTGCTGCGTGTGCTTTGCCGATATCAAAGGTTTTATATGCGTGGAAGGACTTAAAACTTCGTGCACATCTATGAAAAGTGGTTGACCAAAATTTGGCTGCCCTGGTCGTCCTGAAATATTAGACCAAGATCAGATTCGGTATCAAACTGACAGGTGTTGGAACAAGGAAAAGCTTCAACAACTCTGGACACCAGGAAATAAAATCCAGGGGTCTCAACTAGTGTCAACTGTCAAGCAGTGAATCTGAACGCTAAAGCAAAGTTGCGAAGGAATCGTCTTGATGTAGCGATCTGTACACTCAAGAACCCCCTAAACATCCCAACCGCTTTTCATCCCGCACGCCTAATTGGCCAACGCCATTGTGCCAGGGTCGCAGCTTTTGGCAAACCATTGGCAATGGCAACGGTCAGCAGCCCAACTGGTAGATAATCAATTGACCTGCCGATGGAGAAACCTATGCACAACTTCCTGTCAAATGCGGGGTCTGCTGCATTTCTGTAGTTTCGATGTGACGTGCTCTGCTTACTTGATGTGGGGCTTGGTGTGCCACTCTTGCACGCTGTCCAACTCTGGCCCACCTTTATTACCAAAGTTTCGGGTAAATCAAGCGATATCAGGTCAAATAGAAATCCAGACTAGAATATATACGTGTTGTCGTATTTCACTGTGTTTATGTTCACGTCCCACATACATCCGAATGTACCTTGCCCGCGCCCAACCCAATCCCAGCAGATCCGTCCTTGCTGGAGGACCATCGTCCTGAGAACAGCTGTTGTTGCTGGCCCACAGGATCCAATAATCTATCCATATCTATCCATGTCTATCCATGTCTATCCAGCTGAAGCTTGGATCTGGCCAAACAAAATATATCAAATTGAAGATGGTGTACCATGTGTTGCTGGGATCATCAGTGATACAGAGAGAGAGAGAGAGAACAAAATTCCGAATCAGTGAAGGGAAATTGTTTAGAGAGATGCAGTGACATTGACATTGTTGCAAGGCGTTCCATGACATGTTATGATATTTCGGCCTGCTGACTTGTCTCCAACAAACGCCCTTCCAACTGATACTGGCTGTGCAAGGTTCCGGCACGCTGCCACATCGAGCAAGTGGAATAAATGTCAGAGCCTGCTGGGATGAAGGTGAAAAAATAAATGGACTGAGCAGACTGAGCTCAAAAAAAATACTTCAGTCCTTTACATTCCTTTGCAACACTGTCACCCTGTCACACGCTGTGAGTATCTTCTGGGCTAACATGTTCCTTCAAGAAACATCCACTGAGTCATTGCCAAGGTTAGATCAGTATGTTATTCATTGTTATTCCATCACATCCATCCTTTTTGAGTGTCCGTCGTAGGTCAGGTAGGCCGAACAACTGCTAACCTTCCGAGCAAGTGGCCGAGAGCAACGCGCTCAAACGCCGGGGCAACAGGACCAGAACTGCCGTCAACAGAACCTTGGTGAAGGACACAGCAAGACAACAAACGCCTTGTGCAAACAAAAACTCAACAAATGCATTTACCTCCCAAAATTTGCGTTGATATCTAAGGAAGCTCCGGCATCCACTCAGATCGCGGCATCAATCTGAAAGATTGCCTCGAAGATGTTGATGTTGTGGCAAGGCGTGGGTTTGGCATGTAGGACCTGCACATCCAGTCAAATCCAACCACGGCTGCCCCTCAAGATCCACCAACCACCGACTTTGCTAAAAAGATCACTGATATCACTGACTTCAATCCAAGCAAAGCCTCGTGAGCCAGGAAAATGGTTGGAATCCAATGTTTGCTTTGGGCGCAACTGAGTCCTCAGCATTGTGGTGCAGTCTCGGCTTGCGCTTAGTTCGTGTATGTTCTTGTAGTCCCGTGGTTGCCCAAGTGTCAACCCAGGAGATCAAATTCTTGAAGTCAGACTGCATGTATCAGGTGACTATCATCCAATTTATGTGAAAGTATCAGGGAACTTGTGGCATCTCTTGGACCTAATCATCTGCAGCAAGCATCGGTGTCGCCAGAACCAAATGTATAAAAAGCGGCTCTTGCCTGTGCAGCGCAACCCGAAAAATTACAGTTCTGTTAATCGCAAACACAAAAGCGGCCTAGATCTTCCCCAAGTCCTTCCGCCCCTTTGGGCATCCCCCCGTGTTCATTGGAATTAAATGGAATAAAATGGAAAGGATGGGATGATCCAAGGCAAGTCTTATGATTACATGCGTCTGGGATCATCTGGGCCTGGCTTGGAATAAACGCTACGCCGCTACTCGACCAGTCCCAACGGAGCCCCCACAACTTCCACAGGTGCAGCGCGCCTATGTTGGGAAGAGGTATTTCCTCAATGATCACTGCCAAATATATGTACAACCAAATGCCGACCTGACAAGACTGAGGACATGTGGGTGGAGGGTACTGTGGAGAGTAGTTGGATCTTCAGTTGACACTGACATCTTTGTAAATGGCTCTTTCACGAAATGCCTCCGTTTGGCGTTGCTTCAGGATTAAATATGATACGAAAATCTACGAAATCAAATGAAATGCATCCAGGGAGCAACAGACAGAATTAAAGCCCATCGTCGAAGAGCGTAGGAAATCAAGTGACCCAACCATGAGAAAATACCATGTACTGCAGGTGGATGAGTGTCCAATCGACGAAGCACCAGGAAAACCATCAGCAGTACAACGAGTGCATTCTCAGGAAATGCCTCTCACAAAGCGCAACTTCGGCCATTTTGACCCAGAAAGCCACCTTTTTCAGAGTATTTCTCTCCTAAGAAAAGAACAATATCAGCTGGACTAGCCACAGACGAGCGCCTCGACTGTAGAGAGCATGTAGCCAAACGGGCTAGAAGTGTGATCTTTAGGAAAGAGATAATGATCTTTGACATGTTGGGCAATGACGAAGCTTGTGATGACCACTCGAAACCTTGGGGCACATCAGTGTGGAACATCCATTGTCAACGCAGATTGAACTCACTAGCCGCGCATTTGAAAATCCTCCACGCAGTGAGATTTCACACCAACATCACCAACCCTCCCGAAACAACCAATTGCAATTGCTACGCTCCACACAATGCACCCAGGTCCACCTGAAAAGCACGGTGCTAAGGTGCCCGTGAACTTCGTCGTTATCATACCCGCCATACTTCAGGGAGGGGAGCCAAAATTCAAGG
>CAMXCT020001980.1:77500-120738 GCA_947184155.2 Cladocopium goreaui
TGTTTCACCGGTGGGGGGTCCTTCCCGGAGTCTCCTCGAGGTACGTGGGGCTCCTTGGGTTGCCCTTCCCGCCCTGATCTGTTCTGGGATTATATGGATTCTTTAGGATTTCAGAAGGGACGTTAGGCAGTTTGTTGCTGCGATTTGGCGTTATTTTCGGCACGAAATTAGGTGGTGTTTTGCTGTTTCGGATGACTTTTATACTAGTTCGTCCTTTAGGGCCTTGGTATTTCCCCGCAGCAGGACTAGCAGGAGCAGCAGCAGCAGCAGTAGCAGCAGCAGCAATAGCAGCAGCAGCACCGTTTGGCCGTCTGAGCGCCGATTTTCTGTTTTGTTTCTAGGGTTTCAGAAGCAACGTTAGACACTTTTTTGGTGGGCTTCTCGGACTAGTTCGTCCTTCAGGGCCATGGTGTTTCGGTGTGGCGAAGGGTACGTTTTGGAGGCCTGCAGCACCAGTTGCAGCAGCAGGACTAGCAGCACCAGCAGCAGCACCGTTTGGCCGTGTCTGAGCGCCGACTTTCTATTTTCTTTCTAGGGTTTCAGAAGCAACGTTAGACATTTTTTGGGTGCGCTTCTCGGACTAGTTCGTCCTTCAGGGCCATGGTGTTTCGGTGTGGCAAAGGGTCCGTTTTAGAGGCCTGCAGCCTGCAGCACTAGCAGCACTAGCAGCAGCAGCAGCAATAGCAGCAGCAGCAACAGCAACAGCAGCAGCAGCACCGTTTGGCCGTGTCTGAGTGCCGATTTTCTGTTCTGTTTCTAGGGTTTCAGAAGCAACGTGAGACACTTTTTGGGTGCGCTTCTCGGACTAGTTCGTCCTTCAGGGCCATGGTGTTTCGGTGCGGCGAAGGGTACGTTTTGGAGGCCTGCAGCACCAGTTGCAGCAGCAGGACTAGCAGCACTAGCAGCAGCAGCAGCAGCAGTAGCAGCAGCAGCAGCAATAGCAGCAGCAGCACCGTTTGGCCGTATCTGAGCGCCGATTTTCTATTTTGTTTCTAGGGTTTCAGAAGCAACGTTAGACACTTTTTTGGTCAGCTTCTCGGACTAGTTCGTCCTTCAGGACCATGGTGTTTCGGTGTGGCGAAGGGTACGTTTTGGAGGCTTGCAGCACCAGTTGCAGCAGCAGGACTAGCAGCACCAGCAGCAGCAGCAGCAGTAGCAGCAGCAGCAGCAGCACCGTTTGGCCGTGTCTGAGCACCGATTTTCTGTTCTGTTTCTAGGGTTTCAGAAGCAACGTGAGACACTTTTTGGGTGCGCTTCTCGGACTAGTTCGTCCTTCAGGGCCATGGTGTTTCGGTGCGGCGAAGGGTACGTTTTGGAGGCCTGCAGCACCAGTTGCAGCAGCAGGACTAGCAGCACCAGCAGCAGCAGCAGCAGCAGCAATAGCAGCAGCAGCAGCACCGTTTGGCCGTATCTGAGCGCCGATTTTCTGTTTTGTTTCTAGGGTTTCAGAAGCAACGTTAGACACTTTTTTGGTCAGCTTCTCGGACTAGTTCGTCCTTCAGGACCATGGTGTTTCGGTGTGGCGAAGGGTACGTTTTGGGAGGCCTGCAGCACCAGTTGCAGCAGCAGGACTAGCAGCACCAGCAGCAGCAGCAGCAGCAGTAGCAGCAGCAGCAGCAGCAATAGCAGCAGCAGCACCGTTTGGCCGTATCTGAGCGCCGATTTTCTGTTTTGTTTCTAGGGTTTCAGAAGCAACGTTAGACACTTTTTTGGTCAGCTTCTCGGACTAGTTCGTCCTTCAGGACCATGGTGTTTCGGTGTGGCGAAGGGTCCGTTTTAGAGGCCTGCAGCCTGCAGCACTAGCAGCACTAGCAGCAGCAGCAGCAATAGCAGCAGCAGCAACAGCAGCAGCAGCAGCACCGTTTGGCCGTGTCTGAGTGCCGATTTTCTGTTCTGTTGGGTTTCAGAAGCAACGTGAGACACTTTTTGGGTGCGCTTCTCGGACTAGTTCGTCCTTCAGGGCCATGGTGTTTCGGTGTGGCGAAGGGTACGTTTTGGAGGCCTGCAGCACCAGTTGCAGCAGCAGGACTAGCAGCACCAGCAGCAGCAGCAGCAGTAGTAGCAGCAGCAGCAGCAATAGCAGCAGCAGCACCGTTTGGCCGTATCTGAGCGCCGATTTTCTGTTTTGTTTCTAGGGTTTCAGAAGCAACGTTAGACACTTTTTTGGTCAGCTTCTCGGACTAGTTCGTCCTTCAGGACCATGGTGTTTCGGTGTGGCGAAGGGTACGTTTTGGAGGCTTGCAGCACCAGTTGCAGCAGCAGGACTAGCAGCACCAGCAGCAGCAGCAGTAGCAGCAGCAGCAGCACCGTTTGGCCGTGTCTGAGCCCCGATTTTCTATTTTGTTTCTAGGGTTTCAGAAGCAACGTTAGACATTTTTTGGGTGCGCTTCTCGGACTAGTTCGTCCTTCAGGGCCATGGTGTTTCGGTGTGGCGAAGAGCTCGTTTGGCCGTGTCTGAGCACCGATTTTCTGGTCTGTTTCTAGGGTTTCAGAAGCAACGTTGGACATTTTTTGGGTGCGCTTCTCGGACTAGTTCGTCCTTCAGCGCCATGGTGTTTCGATGTGGCGATGGGTACGTTTTGGAGGCCTGCAGTATCAGTTGCAGCAGCAGGACTAGCAGCACCAGCAACAGCAGCAGCAGCATCGTTTGGCCGTGTCTGAGCACCGATTTTCTGTTCTGTTTCTAGAGTTTCAGACGCAACGTTAGACACTTTTTGGGTGCGCTTCTCGGACTAGTTCGTCCTTCAGGGCTATGGTGTTTCGGTGTGGCGAAGGGTACGTTTTGGAACTGCAGCACCAGTTGCAGCAGCAGGACTAGCAGCACCAGCAGCAGCAGCAGTAGCAGCAGCAGCAGCAATAGCAGCAGCAGCAGCACCGTTTGGCCGTATCTGAGTGCCGATTTTCTGTTCTGTTTCTAGGGTTTCAGAAGCAACGTTAGACACTTTTTGGGTACGCTTCTCGGACTAGTTCGTCCTTCAGGGCCATGGTGTTTTGGTGTGGCGAAGGGTACGTTTTGGAGGCCTGCAGCACCAGTTGCAGCAGCAGGACTAGCAGCACCAGCAGCAGCAGCAGCAGTAGCAGCAGCAGCAGCACCGTTTGGCCGTGTCTGAGTGCCGATTTTCTGTTCTGTTTCTAGGGTTTCATCAGAAGCAACGTTAGACACTTTTTTGGGTGCGCTTCTCGGACTAGTTCGTCCTTCAGGGCCATGGTGTTTCGGTGTGGCGAAGGGTACGTTTTGGAGGCTTGCAGTACCAGTTGCAGCAGCAGGACTAGCAGCACCAGCAGCAGCATCGTTTGGCCGTGTCTGAACACCGATTTTCTGTTCTGTTTCTAGAGTTTCAGACGCTACGTTAGACACTTTTTGGGTGCGCTTCTCGGACTAGTTCGTCCTTCAGGGCCATGGTATTTCGGTGTGGCGAAGGGTACGTTTTGGAGGCTTGCAGTGCCAGTTGCAGCAGCAGGACTAGCAGCACCAGCAACAGCAGCAGCAGCATCGTTTGGCCGTGTCTGAACACCGATTTTCTGTTCTGTTTCTAGAGTTTCAGACGCAACGTTAGACACTTTTTGGGTGCGCTTCTCGGACTAGTTCGTCCTTCAGGGCCATGGTGTTTCGGTGTGGCGAAGAGCTCGTTTGGCCGTGTCGGAGCACCGATTTTCTGTTCTGTTTCTAGGGTTTCAGAAGCAACGTTGGACATTTTTTGGGTGCGCTTCTCGGACTAGTTCGTCCTTCAGCGCCATGGTGTTTCGCTGTGGCGATGGGTACGTTTTGGAGGCCTGCAGTACCAGTTGCAGCAGCAGGACTAGCAGCACCAGCAACAGCAGCAGCAGCATCGGTGCCGATTTTCTGTTCTGTTTCTAGGGTTTCAGAAGCAACGTTAGACACTTTTTGGGTGCGCTTCTCGGACTAGTTCGTCCTTCAGGGCCATGGTGTTTCGGTGTGGCGAAGGGTACGTTTTGGAGGCCTGCAGCACCAGTTGCAGCAGCAGGACTAGCAGCACCAGTTGCAGCAGCAGGACTAGCAGCACCAGCAGCAGCAGCAGTAGCAGCAGCAGCAGCAATAGCAGCAGCAGCAGCACCGTTTGGCCGTATCTGAGTGCCGATTTTCTGTTCTGTTTCTAGGGTTTCAGAAGCAACGTTAGACACTTTTTGGGTGCGCTTCTCGGACTAGTTCGTCCTTCAGGGCCATGGTGTTTTGGTGTGGCGAAGGGTACGTTTTGGAGGCCTGCAGCACCAGTTGCAGCAGCAGAACTAGCAGCACCAGCAGCAGCAGCAATAGCAGCAGCAGCAGCAGCAGCACCGTTTGGCCGTGTCTGAGTGCCGATTTTCTGTTCTGTTTCTAGGGTTTCAGAAGCAACGTTAGACACTTTTTTGGGTGCGCTTCTCGGACTAGTTCGTCCTTCAGGGCCATGGTGTTTCGGTTTCGCGAAGGGTACGTTTTGGAGGCTTGCAGTACCAGTTGCAGCAGCAGGACTAGCACCACCAGCAACAGCAGCAGCAGCATCGTTTGGCCGTGTCTGAACACCGATTTTCTGTTCTGTTTCTAGTGTTTCAGACGCAACGTTAGACACTTTTTGGGTGCGCTTCTCGGACTAGTTCGTCCTTCAGGGCCATGGTGTTTCGGTGTGGCGAAGGGTACGTTTTGGCGGCTTGCAGCACCAGTTGCAGCAGCAGGACTAGCAGCACTAGCAGCAGCAGCAGCACCATTTGGCCGTGTCTGAGCGCCGACTTTCTGTTCTGTTTCTACGGTTCCAGAAGCAACGTTAGACACTTTTTTGGTGGACTTCGCGGACTAGTTCGTCCTTCCGGGCCATGGTGTTTCGGTGTGGCGAAGGGTGCGTTTTGGAGGCCTGCAGCAGTTGCAGCAACAGGACTAGCAGCACCAGCAGCAGCAGCAGCAGCAGCACCGTTTAGCCGTGTCTGAGCGCCGATTTTCTGTTCTGTTTCTACGGTTTCAGAAGCAACGTTAGACACTTTTTTGGTAGGCTTCTCGGATTAGTTCGTGCTTCAGGGCCCTAGCACCAGTTGCAGCAGCAGGACTAGCAGCAGCAGGACTAGCAGCACCAGCAGCAGCAACAGCAGCAGCAGCAGCAGCAGCACCGTTTGGCCGTGTCTGAGCGCCGATTTAGGGTTTCAGAAGCAACGTTAGACCTTTTTTGAGTGCGCTTCTCGGACTAGTTCGTCCTTCAGGGCCATGGTGTTTCGGTGTGGCGAAGGGTACGTTTTGGAGGCCTGCAGCAGCAGTTGCAGCAGCAGGACTAGCAGCAGTTAGAAGTTTTTCGGTGGGATTCTCGGACTCGTTCAACGTTTGGCCGTGTCTTTGTGCAGTGGCAGCAGCAGCAGGTGCTCGGACTCGTTCGTCCTTCAGGAACGTTTGACCGTGCAAATCATCACTGATGGGTTTGCCATCTTTCTTGGCTGCAAGTCTTGCCAGCAGGGGTTTTGTGTTTTACTTGAATTCGTCCGTTCAAAATCCACCGCTCACCCGGCCCTCCTTCGAGTAGAGGGCGAAGCAGTCCATCGCCAAGACAAGCGCTGCAAAACCATAGGAAACACTGCTGCTACGAGCTGGGATGCACCAACACCATACCGGGATGAACCCCATGCAGAACCTGAAAAATGGGTAAGTTAACAAACATGCCAACTCAAATAGGATGATGTGATACAGTACCTTAAATTCTTTTTGCCTGTAGCTACCACCAGGACGAGCACAAGATCAAAACCCCCCATGCTTTCACCAAATTCATCTACTAAATACTGATAATAATTTAATTGTAACAGTGATAACAATATATATATATATATATATATATATATTCTGATGCTGAAGCTAATGATGCTGCTGATGCTGCTGACTTGGGCCCATGTTTTTTTCTTTCCATTTCACAAACCCAATTATTACGATGTGCCTTTTTCCTTGCGAAGCCTACGACTCACGCAAGGGTGGTCAGACACACCATCCTAAAAAGAAATGGAAAGAAAAAACCATGAGCACAAACCAACAATTCCGGTCAAAAACAAAAAGATAATGGAAAAACACAAAAACAATCAAACAATGAAGAAGTGAAAGAACCGTTAAGTCATCAAAAAATAATAGACAATCTTAATGATACATTCCCTTCTTTTCAAATCTTAGTTGAATAAATGAAAACTTTAAAACCCTAACAACCTCAACAAATCCTGACCCAATCAATGATACTCCCCTAAAATAATCAACGAGGTTAGGATGGAACGTTTTTACCCAAAATGTCTTACAACATACATCACAAAAAACATCAACACCAAGGAACGCACGTTCCCCTTTAACATAAAAACCATAACAGGCAACAATGCGTGTAAAACTGTCCCAGAAACATCCTTTCCCCATTTTTTTGGGGGGGGGGTGCAGGCCTGTACCATATATACGTTCTGACGGCTTGCCAATTCTTCCGGGGTCGGCGGCAGGGGCGGCAGCCCTTAAATAAATTTAGGTCCGCACGGATATTCTTAGGGCATCCCTAGACATGCAAACATATGTAAATAGCAAAAAATAGAGAGGGAGAGGTAGAGAAAAAGACACGGACTCGAGACAGAGACAGATGTTGCAAAAATGATAGAAATGATACGAGCTTGTCCTCTCAAACATGACCTTTGCCACCACCAACGAACCCTTACTACACCTCACCAACACAGTGGACAAACTCAGCTTTCCCTTTCCCGTGCCTTAAACTCAACTTCTCGGTGAGAACAAACTCAAAGTATTGTTGAATATTTTGTTCCTTCCTGTCATGTCACTGCACTTCCAAGTCGCAGTCTCTCAAACGGCTCTGGTGCGCTTCTTCCGTGGTAATGTAAATGATGAAAACCCTTCTACAAAGGTTTGCAATGTGAACAGATCTGCAGAAATCATTGAAGACCATGAGCTCAAAATATCCTCTTCCGTTTCAGCCTCAATAGAGCATCGGCTTGAGGTCGAAACGTGAGCCAAGAACCTGTAGGCAGAAAAGCGACTAAAGTGATCCCAGGATGGAGATGAGGTCATGACCCAGTCAAAATCACAGAGCTGCAGGTGGCATAGTCCATTTTAAGTATTGTTTTAGTCCATTAGTGCAGCATCGTGCAATATCGTGCAGCAACAAATCACCCATCCCCGTTGCACCTCGGAAACTGGGATACGGCCGCTCCCGTGCAGTTAGTGGTGAGACGCGGACATGGCTGTCATTGAGCCTCAGGCACTGGCCCCGCAGCTTGCAACTGGACTTGCCAACTGCTATTCTGGACATTTCTGGACCTGCTGTGCATCCCTTTGATCAAGTGCATGGTTCCCCTCTGAGAACAAACCAAATGAAATACACAATGAATCAATGAAACCAAATGCATTCAAATGCGTTGAGAATTGCCAATTTACTCTGCATCGTTCGTGTATGTTGTTGGTATTGCAAAGCAGAACAGGAGGGAACGGGATCTCACAGCCTGAAGGTCATGTCCCGGCCAAGCAACTCTCGGTAGCTGGGCTGGATGTAAAATTGCCCAATATCCACCATGGATGCAAACCAGCCAGCTACTGCCGCTTCACCTTAAGTTGGGTATAGTTGGGTCGTGGTTCAAACCCCACATGGTCCATGTCTATCAATACAGCGCATGCCTTATCTATAAATATGTGGAGATACAAGTCGTCTGATACGAATTAGCCATTAGCCATCAGGGCAATTGTGTGCCATTATATAAAATTATATAGTAATTACTATCATATACTATCACTATCTTTCACTATGAAATTGTGATGACGAATCCATTGTACTCATGGCTGGACAACATCTGTGTCTAATCGCCTCGGATGCCACTAACGGTCCTGTACCTTCGCATCAAGTTCTTCAATTACGGTTAAGAAGTTGATGTAAGTTTCTCTAATTTGTTGTATCTGCTGACAGAAACACGTGAAAGCTTTGAACAAAACACAATTTGGACTAGTGACCTGATTAGAAAGATCTTTGAGAAAGATTAGCAAAGTCGGACTGTCAGAGATGACATGCCACTCCAACATGTCGCCTCACTTCTACCACCGACCTGGTGGATGTTCCGTCGCAGTGCATCCAAGGCACTGCATATCTTGGGGACACAAACCTCCCCTGCGTGAGAAAGCCATTCTGGAGCAGTCACCTCTGGACCTGCAGCTTGCCCAACTTGGCCAGTTTCTAAGACACGTAGGCTAGCAACAAGATGGAGCAGTCAGCTACTGGAAAATATCTAGCATAAAAACATGATAAAACATGCCACAATAGATTCCGCCTGCTTGAGCTGCAAAGTGTTACCCAAAATATGCAAAATCTACATACCATGGAAGCATGGAATCACACATTGCGCGCCCAGTCCTAAGGCGGGCGCCGATGCGATCCATTTTTTCGTCTTGGGGTCTTTGCCACCAAAAGTCATGCATCGCTACCTCAATGGCCCCCAGCTCAACGTGGCGGAAATGTCGCTCTGTCTATGGGCATCCTCATGCTGGAGAAGGACACGTCATACATATAATATATATATATAAGAAGCTAAGGTTGACATGGGACCGCAATGTGTTTTGATTTGGTACAACCCGGAGAACATGTGGGAACAGAAATCAAAGTCAGCGGAGGGTCTCTCCACCACATTGGAATTGAATTGGGATATAATTTATGATGATAATATCACATGATATCACATGATATATTGGGATGGCGTTTCTTGGCTCCAATTCTTTCGAGACTCCACCTCTGCGTAGCGGTAGGAGACGGCCGAGACGTAAAGGTACCTTGCGGCGTCCAAGGCCGTGGTAGGTGCCGACAGACTGAAATCTTCGGAGTGATCCAAAATATCGGAGTGACATGAGATGACATAAGTTATATATATATTATATATTATATATATATATATATATTATATATATATATATTATATATATATTATATATATATGCAAATATGTGTTCTTCTGTTTTAGACCCATATGATTTAAATAGGTCCCCATTAGGTCCCCCGGGTGTGGTCTATAGCGTCTCCACTGCAGGTGAACATTTGGTTTCGACATTGTGAATTTTCCTCCAAACCGAGAAAACATGACAGAACCATTTGCATTCAAGACCAAGGTGCTTCCCCGAACATTCCTCGTAGGTGATGTTGGCTTTGGCCTTTGATGGGCCTTCCAAACCCTCACGCACGCAGCGCACCATGTCATGCTCTTTCGGAAGATCCATAAAGTACCTGCAGCAAATGGCATCTGGGATCTGCTGTGGGGCACTTGAAACACCATGAAAAATACAAAAGCAATGGCTTCCATCTATTTCAACACAACCTCCCACAGCGAAATGGTTGCGAAGCTCTTTTACTCAAAATATAGAGAAATCCATCCTGAAACGGTTGAAAGGAGTGGCATTGGTTTAGCACCCCAATCCCTCGACGTCCCTTGTAACTCCACTCAACTAGCCCTGTATTGTGCCTTTGTATTGGACCAAGGCCAATACAACATCTGTCGTAAGAGAAGTCTCCAGTCCAGCAAACATCCTAGTGGAAGCGAGGCAGTTGGTGCTGGTCAGTGTTGTAAGACTGCATGGATTGGGTCTCAGCTTCAAGATTTTGTCACCCCAAGCAAGAAAATGTGAGAATGATCACTGGAAACACACTGTTTTGCTTTGTAAACCGCAAAAACACTGCTCCTCAAAAGCGGTGCCACCACAGCATCTGCCGAAGGTTACCAAGCGTTCAGCATCCCAGCAGCCCTCACCTTGGTTCCGGAATAACTGGAGTGGATTTCAGCCGGATTCAGTGACATTTATGGCATAATTACTATCATAACGTGCATGAAATGAAACTATATAATATGAAACACATTCAAACACATCGGAACTCGGAATGAAATCCCAGCAGCAGGAAAAACTGAACTGGGTCAAGTGTTTGAGTGACGCTTTGTGATTACTGAGCGTTTGGAGGGACACCTGGTAATTTCTGTTTTGTCCACTGTCCAGGGATGTTTGGTTTGTCGAGCAAACAGAAGCTGCCATAGGGATCCGTAGGGTTTCTATTCTTCCTTGGTTTGGTTTCCATTTCTCTATGATCCGTTATTGACGGTTTGACTTTCGGCCCCGAGCCCCTCGAACTTTTGGTCCGTTTCGGCCCCCAAAACGTCAGCCCTGCCCGGCCCTCCCCGGCCCTCCAATTTGTGCGTACCAGGGGCCGAAGGTAGGCAGCTTCTCCAAGGGTGGTTCCCCGGTGACCCGTGGTGTGCGATTGCCTCCACAGCAATGTTCAAAGGTCTGAGCCTGAATCCACGTTGGGATGGCTCAGCTGGTTCGGGAATCCGGCAAAGAAATTGACCAAAAACTATGCTATCATGGCCACTTTTAGCCGCCACGAAACCACGGAAATGGATGATAGAAGTGACACCTTCACAAAAGTTGAGAAAGCACTAACCACATTTCGCAACGCAAAAGCATGTAAAAGGTTTGTAGGGTCTTGTGTCTCGGAAGGTCTGCCGGTGGAAACGATCAGAGCCATATCAGACCATTTCCAAATCCAACCATCTTGGCCAAGAGGCGCCAGACCAGCAAGCCTTCCAGGTTGGTTGAGCCAAGTTGGTTGGAGGTAGCCTATGCAAAATTATAAGAACTCCGTGATGAGGAACCGAAGGTGCTTTGCTAGGTTCCTATGCTTTCTGTTTTGTGAGCAACATGACCAACTCCATCCCGTTGTGCCAGTTCTGCTGTCCATCTTTGATACAACGCATCTCATGTCTGATCAACCAATGACCCAAGCCCTGCTAGAGAGGACTCAGCTCTTTGGGTTCCAGAAGGTCAGAAGCTGTTGACAAAACCCTGGCACCGCACCGCGCCTCGTCACCCCGATCACTCTTGACCAAATCGCAGCACTTTTCCGGGTTGAACTCTTCAGAAACCCTGCAGTCCTGGATCTGTGGCGAACCAATGCTACATATGCAATATATGCATGTTTAACAACGCTGTCTTTTTCCATTCTCTGCCGCAAAAGGGGTTGGCAACCAGAGACTTCAGGAGCGATGGGACAGCAACATGGCCGACCATAACTCCGGGTGGGTCAATGGGGGGGGAAACCAAAAATGATGCTATTTTGGATCAAGGCACATGAGCCAAAATATCAAGGTGATCAGTGATTAAGAAATGATTTATTGATGCAAACCCAACCCTTCCAATACCTGATGCACACATACGTACATTTGCACAACTCCACCCTATAGATTGTATAGACTGTAGACGAAAACAAATGAACTACACTTTTCCAGTGCACAAAGCCCGATTTGACAAGGCAGGAATCAGTATGGATACTCCGAACGGCTGCATCTCCTCTTCCACTCCACAGCAGCGTTCAAAGGTGTGGACAGGATCCCAGCAGCCTTCATTGCCTGCCGTGTCGGAAAAAATAAGAGTTGTCTCATTTGAGGCTGGAAGAAGACAAACTAATGTAACATAATGTAACTAATTTACATTAATTTACTGAATACAGTACGTATACATAAGTCCAACATGTTGTACCCTCGAATTCCATTGGCTCAGCAGTTTGCCAGGCCTTTGGGGCCATACCTCTTGTCGCAGCAGAGATCCTTGGTGAACACGCCATCCCAGCAGGTAGGGTCCTGGAGACAAGGCGTGGTGAATGTCACTTGGGTTGGCAAACTAAGAAACATCAAGAAACATAATTAGAAGGACCCTGTCAGTATCTGTCAGTTCGCCAAGGCCCAACAAGTCGGCGCTCCCATCAACCGGCCACATTCACCCCTCTGCTGGCAACCCCTCCATCCTATCCTGCGCAGAACCTGGGGCCAAGATTAGCCAAAAGAATCGTTTTGGTCCAGCCATGGCACTAATGGAACCGGACACTCAACCTGCTGAGAATTGCTCATAAAGGGAACTCCTGGGCCCAAATTCAGAGTTGCATGACAAATATGACAATGAAAAGGAACACAAAGCTATGTGCAAAAGTCAAGCTATGTGCAGTGGGGTTGAGCAAGTTGATCACATCCAGGATGGCAAAAGGGCCTTGAGTTGAAATCTCATTCGATCCTGGAGAGCCAGAAGCGAATGCAACCAAATTTCAACTCAAGGAGTTCAACTCATTCATCCCGTCGTTCAGTAATTGTCGCGCTGCTGGCTGCGAACCATCACAGCTGCAAAGCATCAAACTGGCGGTAAGATGCAATAAGCAAATCAGGTGGACCTCCAAAATCTGGAAGAACATTGATGCCAAGTCCCCAAAATCAGAACCTCATTCAACTTGGCTATTTCTATCTATTTCTGATGAATTCCACGTCTCCATTTGAGGATATCTTATGTTCAGACTTTGACTGGTCTGACTACGGGAGCGGATGTCAAATTCGCTTCACCAAGTTTCTCTCCAATGCTCTACGTATCTCTATGTACTAGTACAAAGCCCCACTTCATCCTTCATTTAAGACGTCGCATCTTTGCACTGACCACCTGTCAAGGGTGCAGGGACATCACGACCCAAACCCGTTCTTTTTGTCAAGACACCAAGTCTTGAATACACATTATGACAATACTGTCAACGTCTATAAGACAGCTACAGCTACAGTATCTGCTGTTTTCAATCGCAAATCATGCATACTCTTAACAGAAAGCATTCAAACTATTTCAAACCCATTCCCATCCTCTAGGGACACGACTGTAGGCTTACCTTCAGCCAGGTGGAAGATCGTGGGTGTGACCCGATGGATGGCCCATGAAAAGTGTGTTTTGCCTCTCTGATCAACACCTTGTCACCTTGTGTGCTTGCGACATCTTGCGACAGTAAAGTTGCATAAAGTTGCCTGTTATGGACTGACAGACCTCCCCTGAAGCTGGGTCCATGCTGTTCATGTTTCAGATCAGGACATGATCATATGGCTATGGGTCAAAACCCTGGTACCTACCCAACTTCAAAATAGCTGGTAAATAGATGTTCATCCCACTAAAATTGATAGTCATGGGTTTTGACACACTGCCATATTTGAATGGAGACATTGCGATTCGAAAGGAGTCGTCCATACCCATCATCTCCACCTGCATGTGGCTCAAGCGCTGCCTCACTGGCCGCCTCGGCTGAAGTCAAGCTGAGCTGTTGAAAACCGGAGCATGCAGGGCAGAAAAAATATGCTGCATACTATTGAATAGTCACTATAATAGTCTCTTGTCATACTTGCACAAACACATTTGGCAGGCTTTGCCGGCTTTGACAGCCAAAGTGGAAGCCGCAGCAACCAAACTTCCCATCTTCATCCGACAAAACTGGTCATTGTCTGGAGCGTCGTTCCCCCTTGTTCCCCCGTCATTTCCTGCTCCCTGACACATCCTGACACAAAGTCCGACCATGTCCGACCTCTCGCAGCAGAGCTTCAATGCCCAAAGCCAAACCCAGGCGTTGCCACCTTGCGGTCCAGCTGGAAACACAGATAAGCACAGCAGAAACCAACCAAGTTATATCAGCTTATTACTGTATATCTTATTATCAGATTGTCAGTGGATACTTGGTGCACCATCTTCAAAGACGTGGGGAATTAAGGGAGGACCATCAACACAGGTGGATCGTAGCATGGTTCAAATAAAGCCGACGTCACGTATAGAGAACTGAACTTCTCGCTCTGGCCTATTGATCGGGATGGTCGAGCTCAAGCCCGTTGCACACAGTTGTCAATTTTGGGCAGTCTTCGGGATGCATGTTGAAATACGATGAAACATAATATGTGTGTCATATTATGTGCCGCAGAACCAAGGTTCAGGCTGACTATCTGTCAACTTTGCCAGCCGCTCCAAGGTGTTGATTTTTTGTTTCTGCAGCACCTGATGAGTCCACCATAACCCGCTGTCATCCCTTTGTCATGAGGTACGAGTACCCTCAAAAATCAGTTGGCAGATCTTGGCAATGTGTTTTTTGAAGATGGGTCAAGACTGTCAACAGCCATGCGATTATGGACAAATTCCCTCTACAAGTTGCAAATCAACAAAAACTGTGATTCTTCTAAACATGTCTAAACCATAGTTATCCATAGTTCTACGTCAGCAACGGAGAACACTATAGAACACTAGTAGCGTCAGTATCGTGAGAAGTGCTACTGCGATGATGTGAGCCTTGGATGCTTCAGCCAGGTCCTGGGATCCGCTGCGAAAAGTTGCGCCGTTTTCTGCGTTATTTTGAAAGGTTTATGAAAGGATAATGAAAGGCTGGCACATCAGCGCTGTCAGGCTGCCAAAAGCAAATTAGAATAAAGCATATATGCAGCATATACCTGAAACCTCTCCTTCAGATGCTTCCGAAAGCATAAGCTAAGCAGTTGAACTGAAGCACCCTGAAAGCACGATCAATCCGCAATCCCACTAATCCTCAATCTCGCGTGAGATTGGAATGGCTTGTGAATAGGTCAAAAGATTCGATAAAAGGAATCTCCACAGCCAGTGTTGAATCCCTTTCAAGATGAATAAACCACAACCATCCTTATCGGCTGTCTATGCTGTCTAATGCTGTTTACCAAGTTCCCAAATCTTGGTGGCCAAAGCCCCAGAGCGAAACTCATCTCCAGGACCAAGCTGGGTGCATACTTCGATCATCTTCGATCACCCCGAACAGTCATCTCTGATTGGCCCAGTATGAGTGCCCTGTCCTCTGCATCGTCAGGATGATTGGCACTGAGGGCTGCTATGAACTCCTGCGCCACATTTTCACATTCTGCCCAAACATCCAAGATTTCTAGGCAGAAGTGTTTGGGCATATGTGCAGTACACGTCATCAAAAGATATCAAAAGGCATCTTTCTGGACCTGCAACTACACAAAATATATCAAAATATCATAGGAAATTCCCTTTTCATCCCTTTTCTATGGTGCAACAAAAGACTATCCCACAGCCTCAATGGAAGCCATGTCGGGCAGGAATAGACACTGTGCACGCTGTGAATTGCTGAGCAATATGCAGTTCAAGCTGATGCCCTGTGAGGCCGAGATGGCACTGCTGATACTGCTGTGTCATATACCAGTTTCATCCAGTTTCGGTGGAATCCAAACACAATGAAAGCACGCTGGCTATGGATGTGGTGAATCCTATGCAAAGCACCTGCAGGCTTCCTGCGGCTTCCTCAAAGTCTTCTGAAGTATCATCTTCTGTACATTAGAAAAATGTCGACATGTGATGAATTGTTCTGGCCCTAATGGATTCATGTGGCATGAACACCAAGTGCCATGTTGTTGACAGCATTCCACCTTTCCTGTGTTATTTGCAGATTATTCGCTACGATGATACTGCGGTACAGCGCCGACATTGGCAATGGGAATGAGTCAAATGGGAATGACTTCAAGATTTGGAAGGTTGCAGTACATCATTTTGTTTCTCAGTCATACGGTTGCGACTATCCATGATTGCGGCCAATGACTTTGAGCCATAGCTACCACAGGACGTCTCTCTCACCATGAGAGGTTTTTGCAGCTCCAAGCTATTCTCGACATCGTGCCTTCCTTGGCCAAGGTGATATCCTTTCTTCTTAGCACACGCAGGAATTACACAACATAACTGGTCCTTGATCTTTTGATGTTTCCTTGTGCAAGCACTGCAAGCACTGCACTTTTTGATTCTCCCTGCGCCAAGAATGCGGGTTCTTTCAAGCTGCCTCTCGATGCAGCACCCATGGGCGGCCCAGGCGATTCTAGAACTGTACAAAGGGGCCACGGGGCTGAGCTCCAACCCCAAATCAACTGCTTTGTCCCAAGTTGGATGTGCTTGGCCTTGGCCTCAAAACCATGATGTACGACGTAGTCTAGTAATCAGTATCACTCGTGATCTAAAATTTGTCTTTGGCCTTGGCCTTCTATGAAATTTTCATGAGCTCATCTTCAGAGCCCACTGCCTTTTCGGTGCCTGTGACCGTTGTGAGGCCTGTGATTCTTCACCGAAGAAACTGTCTGCGGGAGCGGCGGCCGGGGCATTGGCTGCCCGCCGGGGCAAGAACGGCGTAGGCGACGCGGCCGGTGCCGGGGCGGCCGATGCTGCTGCCACCGAGGCAGCTGCAGCGGCACCGGCCGCGGCCACAGAACGCTGCGAGTCGGGCGGCCGTGCTTGGCTGTTGCGGGGCTGCTTTGGAGGACGGTCGTCGAAATCGTCGGCTGATCGCTTTCCACGGCCTCACACTGTCAAAAGCTGTTCAGCCAAAGACTTGATTTCACGCGACGAAACATATTGAATCTTCACTTTACATGCAACATCATACAACTACACTACAGAATCTGTGGCACATTAAATAAGTCTGGCGATGTCTGGCGTTGATGCATAGATTGACATGATCATTGCCGTCCCTGACCAAATCATTAGTCACAAAACGTGTTGTTTCCAGGCCCCAAGTGCCAGCCTCGCCCTGCGCGAGCTCCTCCTGGCATCCAGCACGCTTTTGACGGGCTCATGTGTCTCAAAAATATCACACAAAACAAGGTCAGGCATGGAGTCTCACTGAGTGTTGACCACAAGGATCTAAAGGTGCTTTGAACGACTCTAGTCTTGTGTTGTGTTGATGGCCACTTCGGCAGGTATGCCTCAACATTAGGGATCGAAGAGTTTCTAACTCGCGAAGCCACCAAAGGGACTCTTCCCTAGCGCATCTTTACTATCTACATCTATCAATCATCATCTATTTACTATCCTCAAATCTCTCGAGCTGATCCACCCCGGACCCCAGTCGGAGTCACCTCGACCTCCTCGCCCACCACGCCCTGATACATGGTACCATGGTCTTCCGTAAGGAAATTATGATCCCATATAATATATATATATATATAATCAATACATCAATCCCGTAATTAAATGTAATTAACACATGAGCAGCTTTGAATCAGGCCTGCGACAAATCTTCCAGGCTTATGTCCAGCTTTTTGAACTTTGAAAGAAACCACTGGATGATACTCGATGCATTGGTATAACAAATATCAACACATGTTTGTGCTGGACTTATTGGTGAAATAATATGAGGTGTTCTACAGTTGCAAATCCTTTAAAACAAAAGTGTACCAAGCTGTTGGTGTTGCGCTAAGTGCGCCATATCAAGCCCACTGCATCTGACACGTTGAGACTGGGTAACGCATGCCACGCCTCGTCCGCGGGCTGCCTGATGAGGACAAAGGACTAGATTGGAGACGTACGTACCATTAAAATCCCACTAAAGCAGTGCGCTCAGGGAAACGATTTCAATAGCAATGCGCAAACAAACCCTCAGACATCCTCAAACCATTTAGCCTGCAGAACAGAGCGAGGTGCAATGCATACATTGCATACATACCAGGCTGGTGAATTCTGTATGTTACAACTACCAACGGAACATGATGTGATATCCCATGCATCGTCTTGGGGCTTCTTGGCCGTTTTTCATGTGTTTTATAGCGAATCTGTGGTGCCTCTGGCTCTCCAAGTACAGCCGCAGTTGGTGCATCCTGACTCAGCTCATGCCACCAGCATGTTGTCACAGACACCTGCCGCACCTTTGCCTCACAAAACTGATGTCATCCTTTTAGCCCTGCGTCCAATTGTCCAATTCCCCTACTGTAATCTGAGATTGTGCCACGAGCTACTTTGTGTTTGGGTTCTACTGAAGTCAATATGGCAAATCCATCTCAACATATCCCAAGTCTATCCAAGTTTGTTTATCTACTATCATGAAATATATCAACATACATAAATCTCACAAGCATAACTCAATAATGATATAATGATATCACCAACAGCAACAAAAACTATTAGAAGCTTGGATGACCGGATGACCGGATAACCTCCCAAAACGAACCTATCCAGGAACACAATGCACTGTTGCCAACTACTGGTGCGTCCCACTACACAGCGATTCCTCAAAGCCGATCGGTTCATCGACCAAGCCCTCAGTACGCGACTTACTGCTTATCAAATCCTTTGAATCACGTGCCTTTTCTGCAGAAACCGTCGCCACATTGGCACAAGCTTCCAAAATGGCTTCAATCCGAGCGAATTTTCTCAATCCAGGTGAGGCAAAAACGAATTACCCCATCACCAGGTGTCCGGCAGCGGCAGGCTCCGGCTTAGCCTGACTTGCCCGTTCTGTCGGAGGACCTGTGCAAAATGTTCCACTGGAGCTTGGGTTTGATGAAAAATGATGAAAACCTGGAATGAAAACTGCCAATGCTCTAGACTCATCTGGGATTGTATTAAAAAAAAAAAGTGTTTTAAATGTCCCCAAATCATGTTATCGTTTTTTTTCTCTTATCGTTTTCTCAAGTGGTGGGCTTTCTGTACTTGAAATGCGATTTTTCAGCTTTCTGTGGGTGTGAAAGAATCCTTGGTCGAAAGTCAACAAATGTCATCTTTTCCTTTCATGTTCCTTTCATGTTCCTTTCATTGTGATTTCATGTTGTATTCATTTCCCTTCATGTTCCTTTCATTTTGCATTATTTTCCTTTCATGTTCCTTTCATGTTCCTTTAATTTTGCATCGTCCTTTAATGTTCCTTTCATTTTCCTATCATGGCATTCATGTCCCTTCGTTTTCCGTCGCTATGTATCAAACATACAAGTCTTCGACTTCGAAAGGTGATATATTCAAACTATCCGCTCAAACGCTCGCGTTTTCATCATATGTCGTTATCGTTTTTGTTATCGTGTTGCTATCTATCGTTTTGGAGGCCTGTGCAGGTTGCCATCTTCAGGGTTCATGAACATGTACATGTATAAGTTCGTTATCGTTTTTTTTCCTCTTATCGTTTTCTGGGCCGTTAATGCATTGGTAGTGCTAAGGGGCAAGCCAAGCCAAAATGAAAGGCCCGGGATGGCCCGGGGTGTTTTATTGTCCCATCTAGAATCTCTGATTGGGTCAACATAGCAAATCAGAATTGACCAGGGGAAGGAAACTGAGGAGAAAGTTCGAGCTTCATCCCATGGACCTGCGACGTAAACAGTTGACGGCCCTGCCTGAAAGGGAACCTTGTTCAGCACCGCCCTGTGCTGCCGCCAGCCGTTGTTGCCGCAAGGTCTCGGCACGATCCTTGCACAGGGCAATACGGGGCGCCTACAAAGCAACGTTCCAGGCACCACCGACAGATCTGCCAGTTTGGAAACATTTGGAAACCAGGTCTACGATGGTCTATGATGGTCTACGATGGTCTTTGGTGCTCAGGTGCTTGGCTGCTTTTTGCCTATCTTTTTGCATTTTTTCCGCCTATAGCAAGTGCCCACAGAAGTCCTGAATCTGCACTCGGATTTCTTCTTCCCCCACAGCTCGGCTTTCCTTCAGGACTGCCTTCAAGATTAGCAAATCACCGTCGTGGGATGATGAACTTTTGGTCATTGTGGTTGGTTAAAACATGTCAAAATTTAAAACACATCCATTGATGCGGACCCGCGGCCTGATTGGTGGCCTCAACCACCTGACATCCCAAAGATTGTCCACTGTCAATCACCATCATGCACTATTCATGGTGCCAGTAGCTACAAACGCACAGAAACCAGTGTGAAGCAAGTGACAGCAGGCACTGCATGTGGCCAAAATGATGCATCAGATTCATTCTGATTCTATGGTTAATTCATATTAGAAATTAATTGAATGAATCAGATGCATGCATCTTATGCATCTCAAACCCTCTTGACACTGCACTTGCAAAAACTAGAATGGAACAAGAGATCGTTTCAGAATTTCAGTGCACAAGGTCAATACCACCCTTCTCAAGTGGCTCGGGACATCTTGGGACCTCCTTCACAAAGCGTTCAATGGCACACGGCTCCGCGCGATGTACGAAGGATTGGACCTTGGCACCGCTCTGTCCGTGTCTTGAGCCCCTTAGTGATGGAGATCCCATGGCCATCATGTTCATTCATGTTCATTCATTTTCCGTATACAAAATATTGCAAGATCATGCAAGATCCCTTGCCTTGGGTTTACGACATGCAAATAATCCTCCCTGACCATTCCCCAGCCACTAAACTATCTAAACAAACGACGGACGTATACAGGATATCATATCAAATCAAATTCATGTTCATCAGTCCCTCAGCTGAGACAAGTTTGGCTTGAGCTGAGCCATGCTGAGCCCCTATGCTGCATCATTGAGATCGGGCTCTGGGAGGACTTGTAGATTTTGTTCACCATCAATGTACTTGTAGATGATGTCCTGCTTTTCAGGCATGTGATACCACCCTCTCTGTGATCGAAGCTGGATTGATGAGCGCAGCTTCGATGGACTTCGATGGTTGAAACATGGTTCAGAAGAGAGATTGCATCCTCTGGATATCAAAATGCGTCTCAGATTCTTCAGAATAGAATCCTACTGGGGGCAGTGGAATCCTGCAACATCTATGTAAACCACTTGGAATTTCCTAAACCTAACCAGTTGTACGTGAGCAGTCCTGGATTTTGACACCATCATCACCTGATACCAGGTTTTCTTCAATTTCAAGGACATCTCCAAGGCCTTGTACCTGCGCGTGTCCAGTTGGGGTTGGTTGGGGTTGGTCGAGGTTGGTTGAGGTTGGTTGAGTTGAGGGTGGACATAGGGTGGACATAGGGTTGACAAATCCTCAGCTCCCAATCTACTGGAGACCTGAACTCCTCACTTCCCTTGCCTTGCGGCTGCCGACAGCTCCACCACCTCCTTTCCGGTGGAAGAGTAGTACCTCACTGGGAACTCAAAAAAAAACTGGTGACAATTGCGTGAATCTTGGTGATTCTTGACGATTCATAAATATGGCTCAGCGATGCTCAGCGATATTCAACTGGCAGTTGCAGTGGAGACTTAGTGTCTCTCACTGGATCTCACTGGGTCGTATCACTCTCCATATCAAACAACCACAGAAACATTTTTCCAGGCCTCGTCAGGATTTGCCACACGACCCACAAACTGATTGCCAAAGGTTGAAGCGGAGATGGTATCAAACCTGCAGCCAGGATTGGAACAGGTAAAACACTACAAAACCATCTCCAGTTACACCTGTCCATTGCAAGTGGCCGCAACTGACAGGGTCGTATTATACAGCTGGTACTACTATGTACTAATCCTCCCTGCAGTTCACAAATTAGGTCTCAGTGTCACATCAATTCAATTCGTTCAATCTGTGGGGGCAGTCAAATCAAGAGCAAAAAAGATTAATGTTATCCAAACCAGAAAAATAGAACTGTGCTACAAGCTGAACTGCAAGCTGCAGCTTTTTGAATCCGTTCTCAGCTGAGTTGTCAGTTCTCACAAATGGAATCTCATAAACATGCTGTTTCATGCTGTTTCCATCGTGCAGCCACCATCCTGGTCTAGCAAAACTGGGGGAACCCGCCCCGAATGTTCCACTCGAAGTCGTACCAAAGGGAGTTTCGGCACCTTTCAGGCTCAAACTGAAAGATGCAATGGCGGCTTGCTTTCGATTTCGGGAATCTTGCTGGCTTCATGCCTTCAACGAACCGATACAAATCTGCTGATGCCAGCTTTACACGGTCTCTCAAATTTGCCCTCAAGATGTAAACTCAAACATCTCAGACACTCATCCATCCTTCAAAGTTTGACAGCAAAATGGGTGAGTGCACTGAGGATTTCCTGATTAATAAAGTGCTGAGCACCAGCGGCGAATGAATGTACAATTAAATGGCATTCAATGCTCAAATATGCTCAAATCATCTCAAATCAGCACTTCTATGGATTTCCCATGTCTCAAATCCTTGACTGCTCAGCCCTCAACAATCTCTCCAAACTGCGGGGAAGCACCTCAAGCTTCCTAGGGCCGAACTTGCCACGTGCCTGTAGCATGTCGGTGCAGCTGACATGCAATGAATCCACGAAGCTTATTCTGAGTTTGGATCATCCAAGCCTCATTTCAAGACACCCTTCTCTCAGTCTCCCCGTAGCTGAAGAGTTCCCGGTACAGCCGGTACAGTGACAAGATTTGGAAAATGCCATTGACTTCAAGGAATATCAACTCTTGCGGCCCTGGCATGTCATGCTTCCACATGCCACCTCCAACTCTTTGGCTCTTCGCTGCACCTCTTCTTCTCCTCAGCGAGAGCAGGAAGTGAAGCAGCCTAGATTGAATGTTCCTCCATGGAGTAGATATCCACCTATATCATCAGACATCATCAGACTATGTTCCTTATCAGCTATGATATAGGATCATATAGGATCATATAGGATGCTAGGTTTCATGGCATTTCTATCATGTGCATCCCGTCCTTGCGTGATCATTGAATCCACCTCGCTTGTTAAGGCGTTCCAAATGGCCTGCAGAGGGCGATGCATCGGTTGTGCTTTGGCGTCTTGTCAAGGGGTGCGATACTATCCCACGGCTGATCCAGAAATCAATTTTGCTCAGCATGGAAAAAACACACACACTTACATAATCTTAGATATACTTACACTTCAAAGCTCTTGGCTGAATCTTTGCAGGGAATTGGATTTCTTTGTTTCCCAGGGTTTCTGCCAGGACCACGAAAGCTCAACCAATCGCTTTTCCCAGGGAGAGTTCTACAATTCCATCTGAAATCCAAAGGAAACTTACGTGGACATTGATCGGTTTTGCAACACTCAACTCTATGACTTCTATGAACCCTTTGTTTTGACCCGCAAGCTTCAAATCATAGCTTGCAATGATGTCTCCATTGAAGACAGCTGCAGATCCTTTTTCCATCCATGTTGGACCGCAGGTCTTCTGGGCCAAGCTTTCACCGTTGCAACGCTTGCGTCGCTGTTGAACTGCGTTGAGTCCAAGGAGGAGTTCGTCGCCACTCCCGCCTGACAGGATGATCACAATCCCGAGATATCCCAAGCCTTTTGAAGGGTCGTGCTGACAAATGCTGACAAGATGGACGTAGCAAATGAAAGTACCAACTTGATTCATGCTCAAGCCTACCATTCCAAGTGCACTATTGAAACAATATTGAAACTCACTATTGCACGGGTTAGCGTTCACATGCTGTAGGCATCTGTAGGCCTCTTCTTCTCTGATTCCCTTCAGGTGGATGGCGCTTCTGGCAGTGTCCCTTGTTGGCTCGCAAGGAGGACTTGGCCTGAAGCGGAGGGACTTCAGCGCTAGCCATGTTTCATCATTTTTCATCATTTTTCTGGGGCCTCCCGACTCCTTCAGGAGGACCATTCGATTTATCATTTCAGGGATCGCGATAAGTTTCATGGTCTTTTTCTCTCTTGTACACACCAAAACTCTGCCGCATTGCTTCCCCCAAGCAAACTGTGAGTTGGCGAGCAATCCCTTCCCCCACACAATACAGTCGGCCCCAAAAATGAATTACAAAACCTAGGGTTCCGGTACTGAAGGTGATTCAATAGGGATGAGCAATAGGGATGAGCAATAGGGATGAGATGAATTTTCTTGGCTTCCCACCAGATCGTCGAATCCAGATCTCAGGTCAGCAGGTCTCCATGAACAAAACCTCGGCCACAGCTGGGCATCTCACAGGGCCAAGAAGCCAAGAAGCCAAGGAGAAGCCAAGGAGCTAATGGTGAAGGGCAGGACCAAGGGAAAGCCCCCAGGAGCATATGCTTCAGGTTCTTCACAGCGCTCGGCACATTTCCTGAACAACTTCAAATAAGATCCAGCACCTTAAAGAACTGTAGCTTCTAAACAGCTGAACTTTCCGGGTGAGTCGAATCGCTCTGAAATTTGACACCCGTCACATCGGTCAGATGTCAAATCATGTTCCCACCAGATCAAAGGCTTCCTTAATTAATCCTAACATAAGAGACGGATATAGACGGTATAGACATGTAATGACATGTATAGATTCACTTCAATGTATCCCAACCAGCCCAACCAGCCCAACCAGCCCAACCAGCCCAGCCCGACCCCTTTCCCAATCGGCCCAGCAGGTCGCCTCCCAGCCGTCTCAGCCCATTGCTCTGCCATGGACTCCAAGGTGGATCCTGAGATCTGCATCACTTCCTCAGGTGCTCCATGGTGCTCCCCAAAAGCTCGAAACAGAAACAAAGAACCGGCTGGAATCATGTGGAATCGTAAGCACTGAAATGATATCATGATCATTCAAAATGAAGCAAAACTCCATGATGTTTCAACAATAGATTGAGATTTACCAACGAATAGCATACTTCGCTGGTTTAACAGGAAATGGAAGGAAGTGCATTCCGCATTCCGCATCCGTTCAGAAGTGCAAGGATCAGAAGATTGAAGAACGATTAAGTTCGATCAAATCTTCATTTGTCTTCATGATTTGTCAAGTTTCTCGAAATTTCTCAAGCGTTGAAATGTCCTGCTCAATGCGCTCAGACAGCGGGATGCTGCTCCCAGATGCTCCCAACTGCAGGGTGATATCCAAGGTGCGAAGTTTCTCAACCTCTCCAGATTGCAAAATCCACTCGAGGATCTCCATAGATTTATCGCCCATGTCGATCTTCATATGAACTGAAAGGCGCTCTCGTTGTGACAAATGGTCCGCGATATTTTCGAAGGGCCCTTTGGCTCCATGCTGGGTCCCGACGCAGACATGATATGCCTCGAAAGGCGTAGCATAGCATGGGGCACTGCTGGGCCCAAGTTTGTTGCAGAGCTTCGTTCCATTGGAAGCCACCGAAGTGAAGGCCATCTTGGCTTCGCAGTCATATAGCCGAGTGCGGACCTTTGCCTGACTTATCCTCAGCCAAAAGCTTGGCACACAATATGCAAAAAAAAACTAAGAGTGTGCCAATGTGTTCAAAATCTGATTGTTTTGTTCACACTGATCTTTAATGATCATTATTTCTGCTGGTGATACACATGACTCTAATCATTCGTAACCTATCCAAACGTCACCCCAATATGATATTGATCATGGTCATCTGTTTACAACGGTCAGAGTGATGAGAACGATTAGGATCACCAAAACAATGAATCTCCTTCAATCTCCATGTTTGATTCCCTGCCCAACAACTTTGGGAACTCCGGTCCTTTCACTCCACAAATCTTTCGCACCAACGCCGTAGGAGAGACCAATGAATTTTGCGGAACTCGATGTTTCGTTGGGAAAGGCTTCCAGGCACCAAGTTGAGTCCTTTGTCTTTCAGAGACTGACTCAGACAAGACAAATTCTGGCCATCCCTTTCTGAATAAAACTCAAGAAACATGAAGAAACATGCAAATGGATCTTGCATAATTTGTAGAAACTCAATATGCATCAATATGCTACAAGTCGATGGCATATGATGGCATGTCACCAACTTCAAACTGCCTAGTTTGGTGCACCCTTCGAGTCGATCATGTCGATCGAGGATCTCCAGCCATGTGAAAGATGCATTCTTGATCAAAAAGGACGCCAGAGGCAGCCTTGACTGCTCTGTCCCCTAGCTCCGTCCGTTGCTTCGTCTGCGTCTGGTAGGGCAGAGGCTTGATGGTCGGCAAACAAGGCCTAAGAATCTGTGGTGGAGCAAGATGGGACAAGATGGGACAAGGATTGACACCAGCTCGGTGCAAGTTGGGCCGGGCGATGGTATGTGTTTTTTGTTGAAGGGTTGACTGTGGAGCAAGATGAAACAGGTCTGAAAATATAGCATGTCCATGTATGTCCGTTGACTTGGATTATTCAAGTTTCTTGAAGATCCTCAAGTCACCATGGACGGTCGTGACTTAGTGAACAAAGTTGCGGAACAGGGACTAAACTCAAACCATCCCGGACATCCCCACAGATGGTCCCTCTGGGCTTCACACACTCCAGGCCTTGAGCCCCGATTACCATGCGCCCTGTACAGTGCTGCACGGTCTATGGACGGTTGTAGACATGTCCTTGCCATAGATTGTCAATGATTATCATAGATTGCTGGATGGTAGCCATGAACATTGCTTGGAGCGCACAAAGAAAACATGGAAAGATTTGCACTTAAAGGATGAACCCATCATAAGACATTTGACTCTGCGTCTCTCAACATGCACACTCTACAAGCACACCATGGCCTCGTGCATGACCAAGAGATTTGGGACTCGTCAACAGCCCCAGCCGTTGGTAGTTCCGGCTTCGGAGGAAGTGGTTTTGCACCTGTCCCAGGGAGGAGGAAAGGCATTGGCGTTTGCTGCGTTGCTGGCAAGAATAATATACTTTGTAGATCTTTGTAGACGACCATGATGGTCATCTACAACCAGGTAGAACAACATACAACTGTATAATATATCATCTGATGTAATTGCCTTCCCGGGATGGAGGAAAATGGCCACCAGTGATTTCTGTTCCGGGATTGATGCTACGAGTCTCAACATTGAGTGTGGCCCCGCTCAAGGCTCAACCGCCCAAGATTTCATAGGGCGCAAAGGCACCAGTTTTCAGTAGCTGGGGATGAACCCAGCTGATGGCCTCAGTCATTGAGGCGTGCCAACCAAGATCAACCAAGCATGATTAAATGAAATTCAGTCTGGATTGAAATGGGTTGAAACATGTAGACCTTCTCTGACCTACATATTCGAATGCCAGTCACCCGTAAGATGCCTTCGCCTAGCAGTCAAGCTATGCCATGCTATGCCTATAGTTCCAGGGGCCACTGGGCCACCTAGCACCTGGGTGCATCAGCTCAAACCTCATCCGTTGATCGTCGAGCTGCGAACTGGATCACTGAGAAGCCCGTAGCGGTATGGGCGTCGGGCTCTGGACAACTCTTTGGACGACAGCGCCTCAGGCGGTGCTGGAGGGGCACCAATCTGAACCCATCAAAGACGTCAAAGATATAGAAGGAGAAAGAAACACAGCCATGGAGGCATGGAGTGGATGAATATATGATATATATATATATTGTATAATTATAATATATATATATATATGATTTTGGAAATGGTTCCTTCCTGTACATAAACACTATGAATATGATGTAATCACTATGAGTATGATGGGTGACTCACCAAGCCCCGAAGGTTTCAATGGATGGAAATGAAGCTGAAACCCGCGCAAGCATTCACCTAATATCATGTCAAGCCATGAGAAGCTGCGAAACATCAACCAATAAGCAAGTTCGTTTGGCCATACTTGGCCTATGTTTTTAACAGATCATGGAGAAATACATCTTGATGGACTACTGGGTGGAACACTCGGACGGTGACCTAAAGACCCTAAAGACACCGTCACTCCGCCACGAATCGCCACGAAACCCTCCATCCTCTCGTTTGGACCATTCTTCCGCCAGGACTTCCATGGACGATCCGGTGCAGCGAAAGTATTTTCCCAGAGCTTCCAATGTTCCAATGTCCTCGGCCACGGCGTCCAGCCACCAGCTTAGCTGGCAAAGAACAGCAACACAAATGGTAAAAATGGGAAAACCACAAGCGGTATCAATGGTGAACTTCGTCCTACTTGGTCGAATCATGTCGAATAGATATTTGGGGGAAATTGGATAGACTGTGGGTAAATGTGTAAATGTGTAAATGTACTGCACACATGCACCCCCCCCGATGAGGGGTCTTCTGTCACTTGCCAAGTTGCTCGTGCGATCCGTTCTTTCGCGGACAAGCTTTTCCGCTCTTCAGAGGCAGAAGCTGACAACCAGCCAATGTGGACCTGCTGCAGATTGTTCAGGCCCAGGGGCAGCCAGCCAAGCAATTTATGGTTCATCCGAATCCAATCTAGGCCCAGAATCAGGGAAGAAGCTTTGTTCTTGAAGAGAAAGATCACTGAAATCAAGTGTTCCATTTTTCATGTTTCCTGGATCCCAAGCATAGAATGGATTGCCATGAGTGCAACTCGCCTTTCTGCTTTCTTCAACATAACATAGTTACTTCAACCCGGGGCGTGTTCCGCCTCCATGTCGAAGGTGCGGATCTTGTCCATGTCCGCGGGTGAGGAGACCAACCACTCCAACTCCTCCCACTCTGCACCTGCAGAAAGTGGAGGAAGCTGAGGAAGCTACGCAGTGTGCTCACAAGCACTTGGAATTTACAGTCGCCAATAGATGCCAATAGTCACTAGGTCTGGGAAAGTCTATCATAGAGATCATAGACTGTGTCCGAGAGGTCCGAATTTACAAAAACCTGTGTCAAAAGGTCCATCAGGTTTGAAGTCCACACATCAGAGAATCATTGTCAATGTGGCATCCTTACGACATGGCAGGAAATGGTTGAAGTTCACAATATAGTTTATAGATGTTTATAGTTTAATTGTGTGCTTTCTTTTGAGGATCCAAACGCCCTGATCGAAAGTGATAGGTTCTGACATGTGTCGTCCTGGTCTAGTTTTGTGTCATTCCTGGCTGCTTGGGGGTGGTGGAATGCAGGTCTACAACTGACTTTGTTGTATCACACTTCAAAGAAAGATCTGCAGAATGAAAATCAGGAAATGTGCCTTCGGTGTCAATCTTCAAATGCACAGAGAGACGATGACGAGACTTCAGATGCATCTGTAAGGATTCCTCGGAATGTTCATCTCAAAAATCACAGGTTTAGAATGAATCATTGCCTTCGGTCACTTTCTGGCACAAAAACACGCCATCCAGCATTGCACAGATGTGAAATGTATTGAAATGTTTACAATAGGAACAAAAAAACAACGTTTGATTATCACATACAAAAGCTATAGTTCTTCCAAGGTCTTCGTGGTGTGTCTTCTTATTCGAACCCAAGCAGCAAACTCTCGATTCTGTCGTGTAGTGCGTTGATTAGATGCGCCGCCCAAGCAAATCCGAAAGGCTTGGTAAGGAGTTCGGTAGCCTTGGTTGAGACTTGATTAAGATCACCAAACCTGAAATAAGCTGAATACTCTACAGTATATTATCCTGCATTTCAAACCTTTGACACCATCCATTTCCAAATGTGATGAGCTACGAAACTGCAGTCTCACAGACAAGCTCCTTTTCACAAGAACATGGAAAATCATGGGAATTTTACTCCAAATTACTCCAAGAAGCAATGTCCAGGAACTCCTTCGCAACTGCTGCCGTTCACAGCCTTACCACTCAATGGAGGCGAATCCTGGCATCGGATGGCACCGGATGGCGCAATTTGTGTGAAAGTTCGATGGCCAGGGGAGTTGAGAGATACAAAATGTCCAAATGGTCTTTGATTGTTGATAGAGCTTGATAGGACGGAAATAGATAGAATATATATATATTATAAATACATATATATATATAGAGAGATAGACAGATAGATAAATAGATCGGATATGGCAACAAAGTAAATTTCATGGTTTCAGAGTTCCCCCCACAGGTTTCATTTGGTGTCAGCTGTAGAGTTTCTCCAAACAACAGCTTGCCTTTGGTGAGCCACTTGAAACTGTATCCACTGCGAGGCCATGGAGCAACACTTCAAATCACAAATGACATGGGACTCCACACCCTATCTGCCACAAACCGACCATCAGTGACATCCGTGGATGACTGAACCAGGATCTTCGGGTGGATCATATTGGATCATATCACTCGACACCTTTAGACATAACTGACATAACTCCATTTGAATTGAACCTGTCTTTTGATGCTTTTGCTGCTCATCGTGTGATGCTATTTGTGCATCAAAACAAGGAAGTTCTGTTGAAGGTGAGAGAACAAAACTGAGGATGTGAACCCATGACCTTATTATACCAGTAACATCCAGTAACAAACAATGCTGACAGCTTACCCTCGGGTTCTGATAGCAATCAAAGAGCCGCGTTGGTACCTCAGAATCTATCAGTGACTCTGTGTCCACTGATTAGAAATCTAATCCAATGTCAGCGTATGCATTCCTTGTCACATTTCACAAATCATCAGTCAGAATGCCGACATCTACATGTTCATTGTTCCCGACAAAGGGCAATGCGGTAACATGCTGTCAAGTTGCTCCATAGTCAGTACTCACCTGGGAATCTTATTTGCACAACGAAAAAATGCCACAATGGCAGCATCAGCAAAAAACAATTCTAATTCTTTGATCCCATCAAGGCGTGATCGAAATACAAGTCTGAACTACCACTGTGAGAGTGGTTGTCATTCTTTGCACATTTTTTTAGTGCTGTTTATAGGCCCCAAAACAGCTGCAGGTCCTGACCTAAACCTACCACATCCATCCACATCCTACCACCAAAACTCAGAGGCCAGTGACAAGTTCGCTCCAAAGGTCTCGTTCTTCGATTCCATAGGACAAACCAATGACTTGACCATCTGGTTGCTCGTTGCCCACACGATTGGTAAAAGCTCTTTTGCACCACGTCATATCCTCAATAGATCCGAATATCCCTAAACGCCAAGGCCAGTTGACACAGGAATATGTTCGGCACAGAGGTCTCAAAGGGGAAGTTTCCGCTGACAACTCCTCCCTGCGCTATACCTAGTACTGGACCACGCAAAAGTGTTGCATGTCACATGTTGATACATGTTGTGCCAAACACAGATTTCACGATGTTTCTCACCTGGACATGTGCTTCATCCCCAAAGACCACCACAACTGCGTCAAGCAATGTCAAGCATCACCAAAGAGCCGCCAACCTTCACCTTAGCTTCAGCACTGCACAACCGAACAACCTTGGGACACAAAAACCGTTGGCTTTGTGCTCGACTCGAGAGAAAGGAGCGACTGCTCAGTCTGTTGGAGATACATTTCACCTCGGGACATCCTGTCGTCAGGTTTGCTCTTTATCTCTTTGCTGGGTTTGTCGTAGCTCGTTTTAACACCTGGTGTGCTGGGGTGCACATGACAAGCAAGCACTGCCTGATAGTTGCGAAAGACCCCAGAATGGAAGGCCGTTTGTTAAAGAGAACAATGCCTATCAGCAAGCAAAAATGGGAATGACAGCTAATTGAAATGGCATCATCATACGAAAGCATCTCGGGCCAAAGCAAATCCTTTAGTGCCCTTCCCTAAGCGGCACAATGCGTCTTGTTCCGTGGAAGTACCATGATGGCACAATACAAATCATTGATATTCATTGACGTTCTGATGGGAGCAACTTGAATCAATTTAGGTCGTTGACACGATGTTTCCAAATGTTTCCAAGACCAAGTGGCAATCACTTTCATCTACCACACCTATCGCAGCAATATAGGCGCGCTCTCCAAGGTACTTTTTGGCGTAGGTATCTGTCCTGGAGACATGGACAATGAATGACAATGAGAACACTGTTGGGTTCAATCCATATGGCAGTGGGTCAAAACCTTGTACCCCTGGTGAACATCAAAATAGCTGGTAAATGGATGTTCATCCCACTAAAAATGGTATTAATAGGTATTGATCCATACCCATATTTACAAACCTACATGTGCCACTTCCCAATTTCACATGCTCGCATGTCATACACTGAGGGGACAAAGAAATTGCATGGTCGTTTTGTTGTCTCAAACACAGCAAAGCCCTGAGGTCCTGTATGGTGGATTTTCTGGTCGTGGCAAGCATGCCCTGGAGGAACTGCCCCCCCTCTCCCAAACGCTAACTGAACAATCAATAACAATCCCACATGTTCCATCACTATTGATATATAGATCTTTTGATCATGTGCGAATCGGGGATTGCCTGTCCGATTATGTCCTGGTGGTTGGTTCTGAAGTGATTGCTCCAATGATGACGTTACGCGGGCAGCAGCTTCCGCATGGCTGTTCTTTGCTCTGTCGCTGCAGTGGGTCTTGAGCCAAAGAGGCCAGTTTGGAATGCCCCTTTGGTACTGGATCCTAGAGTGTCGAATTATGTGATAATATACAAGGGTCCGTAGCCTACACTCTATTCGCACCCCCCACGCATAGCCAATTTTGTTGGCTACGCGCAAAGGAGTGTCCTTTAATTGATCCACTACACTCGCAGCTGTTCATTTATTGAATTATGGAGAGCTAAAGTCCGTTCAGAACTTCTAATCTACATGGCGGCTTGCTACGATCTCTACCAAAAGATAAAGGTTCTGTTCACGTGCATGTAGACACGACGTAGTCGGTGTCTAGCATCGAGGTTCATCCGATGTGGCGTAGCCAGCATGGAATCCCACTCAAGCATGTGAATTAAAGAAATCAAAACACAAAGATGACTATGGAACTAGAAGTTTACCTTCCCGTCCCTTCGTCGGTTGAGATGTAGACCGCTGTAGAAACTCAGCGTCTCGTGCAATGATGTTCAATAAAAAATGTGTGGTTCTAAATTAGTCGGCTCAGAGTCCTCTCAGAAATCATTCGAAATGAAGCAGAGGTAAATCTCGAGCAATGGTTGCATCCTCGCATCGCCAGATTCAATCAGGACCTATGCAGAGGTCATATCGGTTAATCATCTATATCCCCATCCATAGTATCCTTGTTGGTTCCAGTCTCCGCCACGGTGAGAATAAGATTTTCCACCTTTTCCTTGGTCTTTTCCACCCTTCTTTGGCGGGGTCACTGGAGCTTGTTTTGGCGGAGGAGCGGTTTCAACTGTTCTCCATGTTGCTGACGATGATGCTTTCGCTTTTGACACTCTTCCCAGTGCTGGTGCTGCCTTCGGGGCTGCTTTCGACTTGCCAGCGGCTGGGTTAGCACGTTCACGATCAGCAGGAGTTGGGGTATCAGCAATCGCAAGTATGTGGGCGTCAGTCATGTGGATGCCCCACCTTGGTCGTTGATCTTCCCGTTGCTTAATGTGATTGTAGTCATCGATCGCATCATATAGCTTCTGGAGTAGAGGTCGTGGCAATTGTCGGCCATTTTGAAGAATCAAGTGTAAAAGTGATATTCTTCGAAGTGCGGGACGAAGAGCACACACAATGTCAACTGGGTTCAGTGTGATTGTGTCTTGAAAGTCGACATTCCTGAAGAAATAAACAGCATTCACCCTGTATGCACCTGCAATGATTCTTCTGACCATGACGTCTTGTCGGTCAAGGGCGTCGCGGGCCGCTGTGGTCTTTCTCATCTCATCCATTGTTGTGTCACGTTTCGACAGCTTCTCCATCTCCTCGTCAAAGAAGATATTTTGTAAGTCATCATACGTGTAGCCACATTCAAGGGTATATATGAGAAGTCTTTTGAGTACCACTGCCCCATAGTATGCATTGACGAATCCCTCTTCTCCGATGTCGTCCTTTTGATTTGTTCGGCCGATCTCTTTGTAGAGCTCTTTCATCTGTTGTGCAGTTGGTTCAATGAGTTCACCATTTTCATCCTCGCCTAGGTAAGGCGTTCTTGAGTCCAGGTCCATCCTGAATTTCTGGTTCTGTTGAAAATGTTTCCATGCCGTCTCGATGTCTCCACAGAAGTTCCGTTGGAATAGTCTGTAGATCCTGACGATATGTAATCCAATCTGCAACAGGAGGATCTTGATGAGCTCTGGCTGAGCATCTCCAATTGTGCAAGGCTCGATTGGTAGGACCTTTGATCCAAACTCAATACGCTTCATCCACTTGGGGTACTCAATCACTGCATCACGAGCTTCTCCAGCCTCGTACTCTTCAATGTTGATTTCACCGACCGCTATCTCTTCATCGTCGTTCTCGTCGGTCGGTTTTCCTTCCCGATTGAGAAATTTGTCGACCTCATCTTGTTCTCTGAAGTCTCTTTTCTCATCATTGATATCGCCTTTCTTCGAGGCGTGATCATCATCTCCTTCTTCTGGTTGAGTTTCTTGTTCTGGACTCTTCGTGGTGACGTCATCATCATCTGGCATCACCTCGTCGTCATCACCATCACCTGTTAAATCGATCTTCACCTCCTCCCATGCTTTCTTGACATGGTCTTTGAGATCTTCTTCTCGATGATGTGATTCGGCACTTGGTACTGCAGCCACGGTGATCTTGATTCGCTTCCTCCATCCATGACTCACCAAAAATCCTTTGCACATCACACAAATCGATAGTGGTGCAGGGGTCTCCATCAGACATGCGGGGCATAGTCGATGGTCCTCCTTGCTGGGATGATGAGTGACTGCTAACAATGATATTGCGTCATTCCAGTCCGGATGTCCAGGGAACAATCTGTGAGTATGACTGAAGTGACCGGTCCTAATATCGACAAGCTTTCGAAGTTCGTCCAGATCGGGTGATGATTCATCAGGCACAATGTTCCCAATGAGCTTGTCAAATCGTTCAATGGTGGCCACCCTCTTTGCTCCTTGCACAGAAAGTACAAGTTGATCTCTTCCCTTTGTGATCATGAGACGGTAGTAGTCCTTTTCCCTCCAGTCGTAATACCAAACTGCATCGAATGATTCGAATGGAATTGTTTCTTGGACCAAAATGTGTCCGTCTGCTGATAATCGAGGGGAGAACTTGGCGATGGAATCGTACGTGATGTAGATGTAGACAAGATCAGTTTGATCAATCTTCCTGAATCTCAGCACCATCTGACTTCTCACGTCCCACGGTGCGAATGGCACGAAGAACGTATTGATGCGGTCGCCTCCTCCTCCGGGACGTAGTCCTTCTCTGAAGATTTGAGCGATGTTGTCAAAAGTGGTGCAATGAAATCCTCCTCCAAGAGTGTATCCTACTCCAGGGTTCATCTGATAGGAAGTCTTCTTGTCTTCGATGTGCACACCGCCTTGAACTCTTGAATGTGCCATAGGGGCACGGATTGCCACCGGCCAAAGCCAAATCTCTCGATCTGCTGTGCCGATCTCCAACCTCAGTGTTTGTCGATCAAGTCTCGAGGTCAATCCATCATTGAAGTTGCTCATGATGTATTCCAACTCACCTTTCGTGACCTTGAGTCCTAGCACTTGGGCTCGGATTCTCTTCGTTTGCTTGTACTCAGTGAAGATCACTCTCTGGAAATTGTTCCACCTCTCAACAAGTATCGGGTAGTTGACATGGGTCGTTCCGGCCAATGTATGTTGGTCTCTCCAAATGGCATCGTACTTCAAGATCGACTCAACATTGACCCAACCTGCCTCATCGCATGGTAGTCCACGGTGATTTCGATTGTCTTTGACGCAACCCACGGAGTGGCGTAGCGCTGCATTGAATCTTTTCGACAATTCGACTATCCATTGCGGATTTTCCCACTTGTTGCCCATCCACTCATTCTCGCCATATCGATGTACCTTACACCAGCCCATTCCAAGATATTCTTCTCCATTGATGCGAGCAAGTTGAAGTGTACCGATGTTGTGGCCATGTGTGAATGGTTGGATGTACTTGAAGTTCCAGTTGTTTCCATGTTGTTTTCTTTCCTCAGTAAGCCATTTCATGTATTCATCATGATCAATGTGTTTCCAAGCGTTCAGCTCCTCAATGGTCGGCAAGACAGGCGGGGATTCCTCAGCCGCACGCTCAATCAGCATATCAAGCTCATGACGATTCTTCACACCTCGGCTAATTGGGTTGACTTCGACACCATTCACTAAGTATTGTCCTCCTTCTTCACGATCGCCAATGTCGTACATAAAGGCTGACTGACTATAGAAGCACTTGGTCACTTCCTCTTTCTCAGTGAATCTGGTTCTTCCCCAACGCTTTCCTCGTGGCATGACGTTCTTTGGGAGCTTGTCTTTTCTGCCTCTGGTTGCAGCTTTGGATCTTTCGGATGATGATGGGGATTTGGACTTCTGATCCATGATCAATCTCATGCGCCATAGGGTGTCCTTCATGTTCTCATCATCTGGTGTAGTACATTCATCAATGTCATGCCTTCCACCACAAATGAAACAATATTGAACATTCGATGCGTCTGAGATCAGCTTCTCAAATCGATCACGGATGTCCCGCACCTCAGTTCGGCGCTTCTTCGCTTCTGAAGGTTGGCCCCCCACGTCATCCTCCTCCTCCTCAATCTCGATGTCACCAGCTCCGGCATCTGTTTCTCCTGAAGTCTGTTCTGTTCGAGGGCCCCGCGCCGTAGGCGTCGTGGTCTCCTCATCAGGTTCGTCAACTTCATCCACCTCCTCATCGCTTGATGAGACCTCAATCATTTCAGGGTGGTCATCGTAGTTGGCTTCTGGGAGCACCGGCATTCTGGTGATCTTCTTCTGCAGGAGTAGGTCAAAGATTCCCGCTTCTTTCAATACTGTTGTCACCATGTCATTCTCGACCGGCGGGATGTATGCTTTCCTGGATCGGTTTCGCTTTGTGTTGATGGTGTCGGTAGGTCGACATGAACTGCTGAATAGCCAGAATGACTCTTCCAGTCCTGCGAGGCAACTGTCAAGGTTCGCCCCCCATCCACCAAACATAGTAGGGAATTGAATACCCAGGTCAAGCATTCCAAGCCAGAATTCGAAAATGTCGCCGACATACTCAGCTGTTGCGGTTGGATTGATCATTGATGTGATCTCCTCCTTGGTCAGCACGGTCTTCATGTAATCATGATAAGCGACGTTTCCACCATCCCAAAGCAGTCTGTAAAACCATCGCATTCGGTGCATTCCGCCTCCGCAATCCTCCGTTCGAGTTTCACGTTGTACAGTGAATTGGGGTAACAGGTCACGTCTGCATTTCCCTTTCACCATGTATGCAGGCATTCGGATGGCACCTCGATGTGATACCTGTTTGAGCACATCACTTGTCGTCCTGTATCCTGAAAGCATTGCAAGTGTCGCAGTGACCAGGAATCCACGGAGGTCCTTCTCGGCTTCCATTTCTCTCCAGTCAACGCACTCATTGTAGATGTTGAGCAATCTTGCGGCTACTCTTGCATCCTGTGAAAATTCATCCATCCCAATGTCTTCAGTTCCGTAGATTGCCGCTCTCGTCCAGTTGCTTGCGCAATTCAGGCATCTTGTGCGGTTCTCAGTGCAGGTATTCAATCTCGAATCATTCTTATGAAATCCTTTGCACACATCGCACATCAATTCGGAATCTTCGGTCACCTCGACCCAATGCTCATCCACATCTGTCAGGGGCTCCGGGGTAAATACTCCTCGTCGGATGTCTGACCATGCTCTTCTCTGGACCGCATCCTTCATGTGTTTCATTCCTCCAATGATGTTTGCTGATCCAGCTTGAGCATCTGTGACCTCTCCAGCACGAATGCTGGGAATAATTCGTGGATATCTGTGCATCGTTTGATGGTTTCAATGTCAAATCCGGTGTTCTTCACATGGACGCATTCTTCATTCAGGTCATGGACTGTATCATGATCCATTGCACAATGTAAGAAGACTTTCTGTCGCATCAGCGACTTTTCAAGCATAGCCCAAATGACTTCCTTGCCTTCACCTTCTTTCCAATAAAAGGGTTCACGTCCACAAGCATATATCTGTTTCCACAATCTTTCATTGGTGGAGTGAATAATGCCCTTTTCCTTCAAGATTCTTGCAAGCTCCTCGGCCATGGATACAATCGAAGATTGGGACCCAAGAAACCGGGCATCTCTCAGAATGTTGACGAAAATTGGAAGATGTGCTGCTTGGCTGATCTCAGTGATGATCTCCGCCAATTTGGTGATAAAGTCTGCATTTGGCATCAGTATGCGAGTTTGTCCTCTGAAAAGTGCTGCAAAAGAGATCCAAATATGAACAGTGGCACTTGAAAACGCGTTGGCGTTGGATCGTAGGAATGTCAATGCATTCGTTGCCAGTTTCAAGAAGTCCTCGGGTTTCTCCAGAGATTCATAGGGAAGTTGGTACATCTTGATGGATGAAAGACCCATGTTGTCGAGCCCAGCCTCGATGTCATTGACGATTCTCGAGCTAGATCTCGTTTGGTAAGTCAAATCCGTCAAGATGAGAGCTTTGTTGTTTCTCACTTGTCCTCCCAATTCATCCCATTTGTCTAGCCAAGGCTCCCCGATGATGAACTGTCCAATCTTGTTTCCCAACTTCTTGAGCTTGGCTCGAATCTCGCCCTCCACCGTATCTTCAATGCCCAATGTCAACATGGCTAGGACCTCCGTCACCGGATATCCTTTGCACCTGACAAACTCTGTGGTCGTGATGATGTAGTGGTAGAGCTTCAGCCATTCGTAGTCATTCTCATTGACCATGTGGGAATCAAGTTGACCTTCTGTCAGCATGTTGAAAGATAGGGCAGCATGAAATGTCAATCTTCTCAAATACTGCTTCCAGATCAAGTTGGATCCATACTTGTGAGTAGTGTGAGGACCCTCTACGATTGAAAGTACAAAATCCTTGCCGGATCGCAGGAATGCAATTCGCTGTTCCTCACGAGCATAGTCCTCGGCAGCATGGAGACGCACTTCCACGGTTGAAGGTTTCCTTCTCTTCATCCAGTCTTCAGTTGGAATCCAATTCTCATCTCTTTCTGGTTCAGTACGACCTTGGGATGTTGCTCCAGGTCCAGATCGGAAAGCTGCATGGGTCGACGAAGATGAGGCTCCGCCAGTCGATGATCTTGGCATCTTCTTCGGTTGAATGTTCGAACTTTGTGATTGTTGCGATGCCTTTGGTTGTGATCCCTCCGTAGGAGCGGATGTACTCTGGGCGCTTGGTCCAGTTGATGTGTCATCATTCACCCATGAAGGTTCCTCATTGTTCCAGAAGTCAACTTCGTCGGGTCTTCGTCCATCTTTGAAGTTCAGGGGGATATCCCAGTTGTCGAAGTTGTGCATGCCTCCGGCTGTTCCAGCTTGAGTCTCGGTCATCACGGTGGTGAAATCTTTGAGAGAGCTGTGGCAGGCATGGCGTCTTTCCTTCTCAGTATATCTGGCTCCTTCATCGGCAATCGAAACATTGTATCCATGCCCAATCAGGATTCCCTGAGGAATGTCAAAGACTTTCATGATCGAGAACTGAATCTCGGACAGCTCTGCCACTCTCGGCAAGTTTCCATCTCCTCGAGCGCTGGTCTTGTGTCTTTCAAGGGTCGTGCCGAGGGCTAACAAACACAAGAAATGGTTCTGGGCTGCACTCCTCCCTTTCGGTTGATTGGTTTCAAAAGCAACCACATCCTTCATCACATCCTGCAAGATGATCTGATCTGATGGGTTCTGCTCATTGTGATACCTCAATGCATGTCCTAGGTGCCTCATCTGTACTTCAACCATGAGCTTCATTGCTTTCAAATAGCTATCATTGTCAGATGGAGACTTCGGATTCACCTTGGTCAACTCGTCCATGACTTTGAAGTACTCGGCTGTCCTTGTCACAGCTAACCATGATGTGGCACTCGGGTCTGTGTTGAATGATGGTGTTCCTCGATAAATTTGTTTCATGCTTCGGATCTTCGCCTCAGTTTCTGCTGCAGTGGCTTGATCATCAAAAGGTTCGGGAAAATGTCCTTTGGACAATACGATCCAGAGCTCATCAAGTCTGTCATAGATCTCTTTGTCCATGAAGCGCCCCACAGTTGCATTATCAAATGGGCATCTGCTTGCAAAGACCTTCACGAATCTCGACCCTTTTGACAAAAACTCCCATCCTGAACACCCCTTCTCGATGTCCTGCGCTCTCTGCAACAACTTGTAGGCTACCTCCAGAGCTTGTGCAGTGGCTTCACTGGTGTGTCTGGAGTTCGCGAAGTATGCTGAGTAGACAACTGCAGGCGGCATACCAAACCTAATCCATTGGTTGGCTGTGTCCTCATCTGAGATCAGTCGAAAATTCGAACCTCGGGTGTCTCGGAACGGTGATGGAGTCTTGGCTGCAATGGATCCTTCGGACAATCCCTTCAGCACCCGTAATGCAACGGTGATTCGGCTTCCGGCAAATTGCCCTACTGAGTTCAGATCATGGGTTTCGGCCATCCCGCTTTGTACAGAATAAAGTCGCACGGACCGTAGGTCTCGTGACAACTGTTCGAGCAGCGAAAATAGTTGTACGAACCGTAGGTCTCGTAACAACCAGTCGGAGTCGAATTCAGAAAGCAGTCGACACGAAAATGAAAAGTGCCACGATGAAAGAACCGAAATTGATGTCAATCTCGAAAAGCACCAGTGCAGTAGCGATCGCTCGAACGAATGGTCAATGGCGTCGAGCTCTCGAGTAGCACAAACGGATGTTGCCACCGACTTGATTGGGTGACTGCGGACATTCTCGGAATCACGAGACATTTCAGCTTTCAATTGGTCGTCACATGCAAGCGGCTTCCAACGTTTCATCACTCTGACGTTCACAAATGGACTATTCCTGATTACATGATCATTGATTCCATTCATGATTATCTTGGCTATCCATTTAGTGTAAACTTGAGTAATGCGAGTTTCCCTACCGGCACACTCTGCATGGTCATGACGGCGATCACATCTTCTATGAAGCTTTGGAAAAGACACCCCCCATGTAACAATCTTCCAAGGTTTCTTGATTGGTTTGGGAGTCTCTTGGAATTGTGATTTCAAGCCATACATGCATCCATCAAATTTGTGTTCATGAGATACGGTTCCTTCCACAAGTTCAGTCATTCTACGGTCCTTCCAGTAGTCACAACCTCTAGGCAATTCAAGCAAGGCTGGTGATCCCATATTGATAAGCTCACTTAGCACTGATGCAAACACTTCCCACATAGCCCAGAAGATCTGCTTCTTTGCTTCGATGAGTTGTGTTGTTGCTTCGCTCACCCATCGGTTGATTCGGTTCCATGGTGAACCTCCTGTACATGGACCTGCAAAGAACATTGAATCAAGTTTGGTCCGAAGGCATCGCCTTGCTTTACTGATTCCGTACGGAGAGAGCATGTCGTCATCTTCCGTGATTGGCACGACATGAAACTTCATTTCGTCCTTCATTTTGTTCTGCAAGAACGTAAACCAGTTTCTCTCTTCCGAACATAACAAGACGAAGCATGGGACTGCTTGAGGAACTTCGATCAAATTGATTGCAAGGGAAAACTTCGCAAATTTTGATGTCATCAAGTCACAAGGTGATTTGGAAAATTGAAATTCCAGAGTTCTGTTCTTCTTTTCTCTCCAAAGGATTACCGACACTTTGGGATGGTCAACCTCATGTTTGCCTACTTCAATGTGATATTGATAGGGGACAAAAACATCAGTGATGGGAATAATTTTCACGTCATTGCAATTGGTGCATAGCGTGATTACTCCCTGACTCACTTTACAGTTCTTACCTCCATCGATCACTTCAGCATTGGCGAGCACCTTGAATGTCGATTTTCCAGTCCAAAATTCATTCAACTTGTTTGTTGATTCATGATTGTCGCCCTTGAATCTCCATATGTCTTTGATCACTCGAGTATTAGTTTTGAACTTTTGTTCAGTTTCCCTCTCATCACATATGATCCTAGGGTCACAAGGACAGTCTTCGCAATCCTGTGGTACAAAGTTTTGCCTTCTTGGCGTCTTGTGAATTCGGATCAATGTCTCTTTCCCATCCCACTGCCAATGGTCTTCATTTTTCTTACCTAACACTTGGGATTTTCAGGTGGATTTTACAAACGGAATATTATCATTGATGTCCAATTCCGGATGCGTATGACATAGGCCAGGTGTTGAAGTGGACTGTGGGTGCCCCTTTTCACTGTGCGAATGTGAAGTGGACTGTGGGTGCCCCTTTTCACTGTGCGAATGCCATCCTTCACCCTCACTCCCCCCATGAACAAGGCGCATAAGCGTATTGATCACACGTGTGGCTGGCTGAAGGCACTGGTGAATGGATTTCGGGTGTTGAGACGGTGATGTCTGTGCATCTAAAAACAAGGCATCAACCGAGAACATCAGCATTGGTGAATCGGTCAGATGCTGTACACGGTCATGTGGTTTTGACGCACACGAGTCACGTAGTGAGCTCGAGTGGGCAGGCGGGGCATGCACGTGCTTTGACGACATCACCCGGTGGGTTGAGGCGTTGAAACGGATTGTGAAACAGTGTCCGGGATCAACGGCTGCTTGTTAGGCGAATGGTACTGAAAACACGCTCGTTCAACCCACTTATCAAATCTGATAGCCTGCTCTGGTGGAGATGCACGGTGTTCGACCTTTGTCCAGGTACCATTGAGAAGAATCCATGTGGATCTCAATACATCTGGCGGCACAATCAGGCCGGGTGGCCTAGGACGATAAAACACCGGTTGCTTGACGACAAAAATGGGATCCATACCTGGCAAGTATTGTAGCTTCTCTTTACTAGTCAAGCCCTTCCTATACACTTCTTTTGGCAAAATAGGGGTGTCTGTGTATGGGAAGTTTGGGATATCCTCAGTTTTGGATTGGAAAACTTGGCGAGTAGTCATATCGACATCGGTGCTTGGCTGCAACATGTCTAATACTTCTTTACTCTGCAAGTCCTGAGGTTCCAACAAGTTGATTAGCATACAAGCTTTCTTCCATGCCATGGGATTTTTGAACCCTTTAGTATGGATATCGGCTGCCATTTTGGCTGTAATTTCATAGATCAATACAAAATGATCCTTTTGGAAATGTTCATGCATGGAGGCAATGGAAATACCATGTGTGCGCTCCAAATGACGCATGGTTGGATTCCGTCCTGATCTGACAACACCAATCATACCTTGATTATCGTCATGGAACAGGAGTTGAGGAAAAACTTTGGCTAAGACTTTCCACAGACTTAATGCGGGGATTCCTAGAGTCCTAAGTGCAGTATCTGCAGCCACAATTTCAGCTTCAGGGGTAGAATGACTAACACACCCTTGTCGCTTACTTCCACCAGCAAGTGGGAATCTTGTGAACTTACCTTGGACTTGTAAGTGCGATCCTGAAGTTGATCTCAGGGATTGGGCACATCCAGCGAAATCCGCATCTGCAAATAGTCCTAATGATAAATCTTCAATTTTGTCTCCGACCCATCCTATCATTTTGAGGGACAATGTGGAATTAACATAACACATTAGGTGATGAAGACGGGCGTCATCATCCTTTGTCCATTTAGTCACATTACGTGCCAATGCATTGATGGATCTCAACAGGTCTAACCGCGCAATGCGGGCTGCATACAGCAGCTTCATAAGCACACTAGCTGCATGCGGAGCTAGATTCCCACGGCTCAGCGTCTCACTGTCTTGCGCAGGACGTGAGTTGCCAGTCTCGGAGAGAGCAGGCATATCTGGATCGAAGGAATGTGCACACCAAGGACACTCAACTTTGCGTTTTCCATCGGAAGGAGCTCGATACGGGCTGCTTTTCGTTTCCTCTGGAAGGCTTGGAGTTGATACCTTTTTCAATTTTGTGTCCTTACCAATGATGTCAAGATACTTTTCCACCGATAACTTTAACAATCCTTCCATGTTATAAGTTATGGTCTTGACTTTCTTACCATTATGCAATTGGGTCTCACCTTGGGATAAAACACATCCTAAGTAAAGGCCCAAATCGGTTTCGGGTTCAATGCGCAAAACAGCGCGCAGCATTTCCCAACCTTTGGCCAGATTTTCGGAGGGCCCAGCAAGCTTAAGGTCATCCACATAGATTACCAACAGCAATTTGAGCTCATCATGAAAATACATAGAAGGCCATTCCTCACCAATGGGCTTAAAACCAATTTCTTGAACTTTCTTGTCACAATGTTGTTCCCACATCGTGCCTGAATCAGGGTGT
>CAMXCT020001981.1:0-31170 GCA_947184155.2 Cladocopium goreaui
ATGTCAAGGTTGGACCTTTGAACATCGTCTTTGCCATTCCCTGGGTGGGGCCGGGTGGGGGTCGCAGTGCTCTATTTTGTCTACAAAATGGCTTTGGGACCACTTCTCCAGCCTACAAAATGGTAGGGCCATAGAAAGTGGGCACTTCATGGCGTACAAAATGGTGGTGCCTGTCAACTGTCATCTTTGAACGGCAATTTCAAAGCGCAATCAACTATATAATATTACCCTGGAACTAGACGCGAAATCAAATAATACCACTATCACTCTCAATCTTTCAATGCTCAAAGTGATGGTATGTTGAAACACGAAAAGTAGGATGATAATAATAGCCCCGTCAAAAATGTCACACGCAAACGCAGAAACCATCACTGGACGCTCTGGTTCGAAATCACAGGTGGGGCCGCCAAAAAAAAAAACGTTCTGGCCCCAACAGGTGTCCCACAGGTGGCACAGTGTGAAGTAGCAATGTGGCATCCAGAAAGTCATTAGTTGTTTTCCGGGCAATGGAAGGACCTAGATACCAAACCTTCAAGGCTCACTTCTTTTCCATCCGACGCAAAACTTCTCGGCTGGCACGCGTTCTGGCTCACAAGCTAGAAACTACTCAGTCAACATCCTGGGCCACATCCTCAACGGGGGCTTCCTCCTCGCCACCTTCAAACGAGAGACCATCAGCAGCCTCACCGTCTGCAACCCCGCCGTCAGCCCCAGCAGCTGCACCAGGAGCTGCTGCTGCGTCTGCCATTCGGCCGGCACGAATCTTCTCCAAGGCTGCCTCCTTCAAAGAAGCCTCAGAGCCGGAGACTGGAATGAAAATGTGCTACTTTGGGCTACAATGTTCAAACCATAGAGCGAAGAGCGAACATTGATCAAAATTTGAGAGCTGAGAGCGAGGCCGCCATGACTTTCCCATCTTCCTTGGACATGCCTTTCTTGAGGTGATCAACCATCAAGTCCTTGGAACCAAAACTCGTTCAATCAATCCTTGCAAACAATTTGATTTGTCTCAAGTAAAACAATCTGCAAATTACTGTGCTGATTTCATCTGGGTTTGAAACTACGATTTCCATGAGCTTCTCATCCGGGAGCTCGTCATGCTTATGAACCTGCGCTGCAGATGCTATCTGCTATCATTCCTCTCGCCGGAATTTTCAAAAGAGGCCCTTCCCACACTGCAGCACTGACTCTGTTCCGGCCTGAACGTACTCCCTGCCGTTCACAGAGATTGCCCAAATTCCCTTCTTGGTGTAGGGGTACTTTTTGACCTTGAGCTCGCCCGACGGACTTGGCAAGTTGGAAGCTGGCCTCTTGGCTGGCTGGGCTGACCCTGCAGACGACGCTGGACGTTTCAATGCCTTCTTGGGGGCACTCTTTGTCTTAGCTTTCAGCTTCGAACCCTCCTCATCAGAAGCCTCACTAGGACCAGGAGACTCAGCAGGAGGATCAGCAGGAGGATCAGCAGCGGGAGGCTCACTGTCATCAGGAACCTTGGCAGTCTTCTTCTGTTTTTTGGCCGCCGTCTTGGTAGTAGCCGTCTTAGTCTTGGCAGCAGCCCCCTTGCCTTTGGCAGGTGGCTTTTTCGGAGCAGCCGCCTTGGGTTCAACTTTGGTCACAGGTGGTGCAGCCTCCGCATCCGATAAAGTTTCAACAGGTTCCAGGGCCGACATCCCAAGAGCGACACCGGGCCAAGCAGCATAAGAAGCTAAAATCTTGCGATACATTGTGTCTAGTATGCGTGACACACGCAAAATCATACAATGTTCAATGACATGTGACATTGATGTGAATTCGACGTCTATCAAGCTACAATTTAAGCGCACATTGCACGCCACCACTACGGTGCAAAACGACTTGCACCAGCGGCACTTTTCCATTACATCCCCTGGACTGCCAAAGTTTGAGCCATTGGCCGGTTCATATGCCCACATGCGTTGACCTCACCTACACAAGCTTTACGCACGAATGCGCTTCAAGGGCTAGCTTTCCCACTAACCAGAACTTGGGCTTGATTGGCTTCACCAGCGTGTGATCTGTTGATACCTCGGCGGCGCGTCTGCAAAGTCTGGTCTAATAAATGTCAAATTGTGGGGAATTATTGTTGCGAAATTGTTGGCAAGCACATGATTTAGCCTGCATAACATCGCAAAATAATGATTTAAAGCCGGTTTCAAAATTAAACCTGTTGCGTCCACAGTACTTCCCATGCCAACTGGGCCTGCGTCGTTGGGAGCTTCCCAAAATTTCCAGCAAAGATCAGGCCAAACAAGGTGGGGCGGACAGCCAAGCGGTCCACCGAATCTGCCAAGGGCTTGTGCTCATACACGTTGGTCCGCCCATTCACTTGAACATCATAACGAAAAGGCAACGGCTCATTCTCCTCGAGGGGATGGCCGCCAGCCAGCCAGCCCACACCCGAGAATGATAGCTACACTTCATGTACGAAGGCCCCTTCTAATACATGCAATGTTATATTAACTAAGCATGATTCAATCAAGTCCTGGACGCGCTGCGTCAAACTGTGATCCACGAGGGTCATCTCAGTCAGCCCTTGCCGCTGCGCCGCTTGGCACGCCATCTCAGAGATACATGTCGGCGACTTGCCAGACTCTGCGACTTGGATGACGACATCCGTGTCCTTGTTCAAAATCCATGGGATGTACTTGTCGCCCTCACTGCGAGCCGTTCCTCCAAAGCAAAACATCATCGTGCAAAACATTGGAACTGGGTTGCGGTCATGCTGGACAATGGTCAATGACTGAAATTAAATATAACAATATATCGCCCAGCCTGCCGCTTTGGCAACATAAGCTCCCATACCGAAGCCAAACAATTCGCAAGCATCCAGCTCGATCAACTCGTCGGTGTCATTGAGAAGCCAGAGTTCATAAGTGTCCGTGGCCACAATCCCGACCTTGTCGATGCCAACAATGGTGCTCTGGCCAATGACCCTGGCAGCCACCATCATTATTGATTCAAAGAAAACTAGTTGGATGCAGGGTGGCCTTGACAAGACAGCCTGCTGCTACTTTGGATCAATGAATCATTTTCAAAGACAAGGTGCACTTTGTCAGCGCTGAAAGCGTCTTCGGACAACACCGTTGCTGGCTCAATGACTTTCTGCAAGTTCTTGGGCTGGTCAGCGGCGGTGAAGGCAGGCGAGCAGCGCGTGCGTCTGGGGGTTGAACGTTCACCTCTTGAAGGTGTTGGAGTTGGAGGCTGAGACTCTGAACAGTTGCCACGCATTGTCAAGGAATGATCCTCATTCCAAACCTGCAGTGCTTTGGTGAACTTGGCGCTGCAATGCCCCAGCGAGGCCAGGATGGAATCCGGAAGCCTTGGCACCGCAGCTCAAATGTGACAGCGAAGGTTTGCAAAGGAACCTCTTTGTGACATACTTACCATCTCAACCACTGACTTTTTCTTATTTCTTGACTGCATTTGAAAAACTTCAAGATGTTCTTCTCGGAATCTACTGCCAAGACTTCCAGCTGCGGCTTCACTTCTTGGAACTGCTCTCCCGGACGGGATTGCGGGCCGGCTTCGGCTGACTTGTCCCACCATTCCTGAAACTCTTCTCCACAATGCAGGGCGCAACATGGCAATGGCAAAACTTTGATAAATAATGTCTGAAATTCCAAGTGTCGTGTGGAAATCAAATGACTAAGCTTCTGACTGAGTACATGATGCCGCTCATGCTGTTTGCTGCAGCTTTCATATCAGTAGCCAGTCCCCAATCAGAATCCTCATCATAGTAGCAAGTATAGCGCCAGTCATGGCCACGGCCAGACTCTTTGCAAGCCTTCTGCAACTCCCACACAGCGCGGCCCCACTCGTTGAACCTGCAACAACACCGATGGCAAATGAAACGCTCAATGCTGCTCGAAACTGACTACAGAAAGCTGGGGGCTATCAGCGTGCTAGTTTCTGCATCCTAATTTCAAACTTCCTGTGTGGGCAAGTCACTTGTTCGGGGTCAAATCGGTGACAAACACCCGTGAATCAGGCGGGATGTCCAGACCATCAATGAGCTTGAGCAAAATCTCTTTGGTTCCAATGACGCCGCGCTGCTGCACCTGGGACCCAGCAGTATTTACTGCAATTAAGGACATACTGCTTGACACAACATTACAGGAAACCAAGGATGAACGTCCCTTCAAGGCAACAACTCAACTCTGCGCAGTCAAGACTCACGATGCGCAGGGGAACATGGTCTGTCAGCATCGTCCGAAATCAACTCTGTAACTCGAGCCCGGGTGATGGGACCCAGAACTCCCAAAAAGACACGGCTCTTGCTGAAACCAAAGGTCTTGTGCAAGCTACTCACTGCTGCAAAGCCTGGGCTAAGAGAAAACAAACAGGCAGAATGCCCAACAAAAAACAATAACACATTCACAGTCAGACTGCGCTGCGGCGTGACTCTGTTATCTAACTCCAAGAAACATGGTTGGGATCGTTTCCTCTTGTCGCCACCGTGCCCGGTATCACAGAAGGTGAGGCTCACATCAGTGATGTCCAACGAACTCAGTCAGAAAACCACTTCAAGTAGAGGTGGGGATGGACATGTACGAAGCCGCAAGCACTAGTTATACTAGTTTTAGAGTGGTGTCACTCACATAGCGGAACGTATCAGACCAATCCACATGCAGCAAAGAATCGCCATCATCTTGTCTTCAAGAGAACGACGATGGGAAATGACACTCGACTGGTCCGTGCTGGGATGAATCTGCGGGGCTAACACAAAAATCACTGCGTTCGGGTTTGCGCAGCTGATGCTCTTTGCGACGTCCAGGGCATCATCGACCAACACACTGCCTTGATTTATAGACAAATTTTGTCTAAGCAACGACTGCGTTGCTCAAAAGTTCGCTTGCAAAGCTATTTCTTTAACGTGCGCAATGACAAGCGACGGCTTGGCCACACAGTCGCATCCAAAATCATGATGTTCAACCTCAAGCTTGGCAACTTGACAAACTCACTTAAACTTAAATTTGCTGAATTCACAGGCTGCAGGCAAGAAACGAGCTTGGCGTTCCACCACAGTCAGATTGAAATTGCAGCAAGTCTGCATGTGCATCTGATAGGCTTGGCACCCCTTTGTACCTGTGAGTTTTGCCCTGAAGTGCGGCGACTGCCCTGCGCCCCTCTTCGCAGCGCCGTGACAAGTAGGCCATGTCAAGCGCCCCCTGTCAAAAGCCACTCTCTGGCAAAAGCATCCAAAATGGAGCAGGTGTGAATATGACAGGACAAACACTAGCAACAGCAACAATGGGATGCACCAGGTGTGAAGGAGAAAGAAAATCTTAACACCAACAACGGGACTTATCGGGATTTGGCACCTGCCGTGCTGCAAAATCAGCGGCTCGAGCAAGCCACCCCTCCATAAGCGCAAAATCATTGTTCATCTTGAGTTCGGTGCTTTCACTGGTGATCTCGGCCATTCGTTTGGCCAGCCTGAAAAATGATGATTAAAGCATATTAAAGCAGGATTCTTGGGACTCTTGACGCAACTGACCACTAGCAGTCACTAGCAGGCCATCCAAGTTGCTCTTCAGAAGCCTTCACCTTTTCGTCCTCAGCCTGGAAGAGCTTGCCAAGCAACTGCAAACTACAAACCTGGAACAAAGTGATCCTTGAACAAAGTGCATCCTGCCTGTCTCTGAAATTTTGCAATGGCTGTACGAAAGATCCCACACCGCTCCAAATCAACTGGCGGAGCTCCCTCCAGCATTCCCACCAGCTCTGCGTCACCATGTTTCAAATCAAACCTCAGGAGCTGAATGGGTGTTGGATCGAAACAATGCTCGTGAACGAGCAGGCGCCCAAAAAGTGCTGCCAGGGAGCGACCGTTTGATGCGAGGGCGCTCCTTTTCCACAAAGTCAATTGGGAACTCAGATTCGAAGCGGCTCATGCAAGCCAGAAAAATTGCACTGCTGCGTTGGTAGTATTCCTAGGCTGGATCATGAACAGTCATTGGGTATGAGAATCATGGCATGGGTCAAGCTTGTCAAGATTTGGGGTACAAGAAAATCAAGCCTGCAGAATTGCACTTGACATGAAGGAGTTTGACGACCACACTTCGTGTCACCAAGACAAACACTTCAACTTCAGGCCGGCCTTTTAAACATGGTAGCCGACACTGTGCACTTGCTAACAAGGGTCAACATCCTTCAGGGTGAAGGCTTTGCGCATCTTTGGAGCCAAACTTAACCAATCACGAGACATCCGGTCGACCGTCATGTCCAGAATCTGCTCGGTGTTGGCCAGGGTTTCTTGCCAGGCTTGCATTGTGTCTGTGGCACTGCAATAGTTCTGGTTCCAAGCGCCCGCAGCTATGCTCTCATGAGTCAAGAACTTGGCCATTGAATGTTGCCTTAACTAAACAGCAAGTGGCGATCTACAACTTCAAAAGCAATCCAGAACTGCAAAACGCACAGGACAGATGTTTTGTTCAGGTGCTGAACCAACTTCGACAGTCTCAATGCAATCCTGGGAGAAACGTCATTGTAAAGGTGGAGTGCAGCCTGTGACTCCGCCTTGCCAACGACATAGGCTTCTGAGATCTCACACGCTTTTGCCCAGACCTGATGGCGCTTTCGCGCAGCACATTGACCCCACCTTGACATTCAAAAACTTTAGCCTGAACCAAACACCTGGCACCTGGCCTCTTCTCCATCCTTCAAAGAGTTGAACTTGCGAAGTAGGTTCATTTGATGCAAAAGATTAAATGCATTCGGCTTCCTGCGCAACTGGCTCGCCATTGTGGACCCTGCACGGGGGCACGCCGGAATGCACTGGACTTGAATTCTCTATACTGGACGAAAGGGAAAGCAGGGAAAGCAATTCACAGCAGCAACGGCCTCTGTTTGAGCTCACAAGAAGGTGGGGCTCGTCAATCACCACAGTAGCATGAATTGTAGCGAAGGACCTGGGAGACAAAATCTCACCATGACTATCACCAGTCAAATTTCCTGGCAAAACCGGGGCATATAGTAGCGAAACCGGTTGTTGAGCTAAGATTCTCCTTGATGTCTCGTGGCAATGCCTCCGATTCTGTCAAATAACAGATTTGCCGTAGCACTGCCAAATGCATTAATTCACTGTGGCTGAAAAAAAAAATGTCACCTTCACCCTGGGGCACCTGGTGGAACTCCGGGCTCTCAAAGGCAGCCAACAAGATTGTCAGCAGTGAAATCCCTCGACTCCATCCTTTCACAACAAAGACATCTGTCGGTGACAACATGCCATCGCACTCCGGAGCAACATCATTGGCTGAGAGCTTATGCGTCGGGGCAGCAACCGAAGGATCCACAAAAGTGATGGCAATCTTTTCGACTCCCACTGCATTGGCATCCGTCGTGCACCTGGCCGCCAAGCATTGATATTGACTTGCCAAAATTCCTACAAAAAGGCATGTCAAGTAACAGCGTGTTGCCCACAACTTGAAATTTGCAAGGTTTGAATTTGAGCCAGGCACCCGTGGAGCAGCATCAATTGGCACAGTTGCAGGTGGGTGTCCTTGTGACTAACAAGTGCCTTCTCGACTGCAAGTTTGACACCCATGCCCATTTTAGCTTTGAGATGTTGAAAAAATAAGTCAAGACTCCGGCTCTACCAGACCTTTGCATCCCATCTGCGGCTCCCATGGCAAATGCCAGGGCCGCAAGTAGGCGCTGGAATTGGCACACTTCAGAATCGTAGGGGCCGAATACTCCCTGAAAGGCAAGGTAGAGGGAGCGCAAGAAAAAAAACGGAGAATAGCACATGAACAGTGAATCAGAAGACTAAGCGTTGCAATCACAGACTTGAGGCAGCGGCACATTCTTTGTAGGGGGAAAATGCTCGTCGACAAACCGCACAAACTGAAGCAATCCTTCCTTGGAAGTGCGCAGCATGACCACTTTAATAAACTGAATGGCTTCAACACACGTGGGACCACGATGCTGTCCTTCGAATTGAACTTCGCGGCCATGTACTCGCCAATGCTCTGGGACTGTTCCAAGCGATTTGACCTCGTGGAAGTTTCACGTGCAAGACTTGCTTTCCGAGCAACCTGAAGACAAAGGTGGCAACACATGTATACTAGTTCATTTACTGTTCCTTGCTGCAACTTAGACACAGCCATGCCCCAAACATTTTGACATAGGCCAATTCGGCAGGTATCTCCAGTGTGGTTTCTTCCTCCTTGACCTTTTTGAACTTCAAGGGCTTGGTCCCATCAGCGGACAATCTCCGCTTGTTCGACATGGTGTCGGACACGTCGGACACCAACCAAATGGAGAAATGGAGAAATGGCTGCAGGGATACAAAGTCAAGGGTGCAAGGTCGGAAGGTGGAACATCAGTGTGTATAATGCCATGCATCACGAGCACACTGAAACATCAAGCCGGCTGTCTCAAAATTGATCCATTTTGTCAGAGGGCAGCGATGACTTGTTTGCCCTTTGGTGCCAAACTGAATTACAAATTTCGATTTGGTAATGGTCCCGTGTGCGATGACACGTGTGGCACCCAAAGCGCTCACTGAGCTATCCACCGACCCATGGGCAGGAACCTGGCAGCAAAATGAAATAAAGGACATCAGAAAATAAAACCCGTCCCTTTCAAACCGATTTGGCGTTCCATGTTGCAAGGCAACCCTGTGGAAAAAAGGATCAGACTAGCATTGACACCAGTCACCGCAACACTGACCCAAGTTTAGGTTGGATTTCATCAATGAATTTGCGCTGTCAAATGCTGAAATCCAACCAAAAAAGGATGGTTCCAAAAAAACCTTTGTGTTTCCAAATTTTGTGTCAGATCACGGCGGCATCCCACACAAATGGAAAAATTACCTGGTACTTAATCCATGTCGTGAAAGTTGTTGATTTTCATTTTTCCCGATGGCATAGGCCCTAGGTGTCCATGCCGCACCCAATTTTTTTGACTTTTTGATACTTTCTATGCAAAAAATGTCAAAAAGTTGCATGGAAACTTGATTTTTGAATTTTTGTTGAATGATGATTTCAGCCAACACAAAAATCATGGCTCAAAGAACCTTTGTGTTTCCAAATTTTGTGTCAGATCACGACGGCATCCCACACAAATGGAAATTTACCTTGTACTTAATGCATTTCGTGAAATTTGTTGATTTTCATTTTCCCGATGGCATAGGCCCTAGGTGTCCATGCCGCACCCAATTTTTTTTGACTTTTTGATACTTTCTATGCAAAAAGTTGCATGGAAACTTGATTTTTGTTGAATGATGATTTTAGCCGACAAAAAATGATGACTCAAAGAACCTTTGTGTTTCCAAATTTTGTGTCAGATCACGACGGCATCCCACACAAATGGAAAATTACCTGGTACTTAATCCATGTCGTGAAATTTGTTGATTTTCATTTTTCCCGATGGCATAGGCCCTAGGTGTCCATGCCGCACCCAATTTTTTTTGACTTTTTGATACTTTCTATGCAAAAAATGTCAAAAAGTTGCATGGAAACTTGATTTTTGAATTTTTGTTGAATGATGATTTCAGCCAACACAAAAATCATGGCTCAAAGAACCTTTGTGTTTCCAAATTTTGTGTCGGATCACGACGGCATCCCACACAAATGGAAATTTACCTTGTACTTAATGCATGTCGTGAAATTTGTTGATTTTCATTTTTCCCAATGGCATAGGCCCTGGGTGTCCATGCCGCACCCAAATTTTTTGACTTTTTGATACTTTCTATGCAAAAAGTTGCATGGAAACTTGATTTTTGTTGAATGATGATTTTAGCCGACAAAAAATGATGACTCAAAGAACCTTTGTGTTTCCAAATTTTGTGTCAGATCACGACGGCATCCCACACAAATGGAAAATTACCTGGTACTTAATCCATTTAGTGAAATTTGTTGATTTTCATTTTTCCCGATGGCATAGGCCCTAGGTGTCCATGCCGCACCCAATTTTTTTTGACTTTTTGATACTTTCTATGCAAAAAGTTGCCTGGAAACTTGATATTTGTTGAATGATGATTTCAGCCAACACAAAAATCATGGCTCAAAGAACCTCTGTGTTTCCAAATTTTGTGTCAGATCGCGACGGCATCCCACACAAATGGAAATTTACCTTGTACTTAATGCATTTCGTGAAATTTGTTGATTTTCATTTTTCCCAATGGCATAGGCCCTAGGTGTCCATGCCGCACCCAATTGTTTTTGACTTTTTGATACTTTCTATGCAAAAAGTTGCATGGAAACTTGATTTTTGTTGAATGATGATTTCAGCCAGCAAGAAATGATGACTCAAAGAAGCTTTGTGTTTCCAAATGTCGTGTCAGATCACGATGGCATCCGACGCAAGAACCCAAACCAGTTTTGTTTTCAAATTTTGTGTCGGATCACATCAAGATCTGACACACAAATTGTCAACAGCAAGTGCGTTTCTAAATTTTGTGTCGGATCCCATCAACATCCGACACAAAAAAAAACAAAGCCTGTTGTGTTGCCAAATTTTGTGTCGGATCCCATCAACATCCGACACAAAAAAACAAAGCCGATTGTGTTTCCAAGTTTTGTGTCGGATCCCGTCAACATCCGACACAAAAATCAAAGCCTGTTGTGTTTCCAAATTTGATGTCGGATCCAAATTTTGTGTCGGATCCCATCAGCATCCGACACAAAAAAAGCAAAGCCGGTGGTGTTTCCACGTTTTGAATCGAATCCCATCAGCCTCTGACACAAAAATGAAAGTTACCAAGCTTTAAATGCCGACTCAAAAACCTATGTGTTTCCACATTTTGTGTCGGATCCCATCAGGATCCGACACAAAACGAAAATTACCTTGTAACGTGCATCCCGCGAACATTTGGTGGTGACCATGTTTTCCTGGAGGCACTGGACAAGTCAGCTATACAAAAGCTGCAGCGTGGGGAAACAAATCTATCACAAATACCATCCGGGCAAACTCAAGAGTTTTAGAGTCTGATCCCAATAGGATTCATCGCATTTACAGCCGGATTTGGCAGCAACTTGCTCAAAATCAAAAATCAGATCAATAAAAAGCACGCTTGGCTGAAAATCCATTTGCTTTAGAGTTGGATCCCAGTAGGATTAGACTCAAACACTGCTACATCTCAAACCAGCGGTTTTGAGTGGGATTTTACCTCCCCGGCTCACGCAAAATGTGTCGATGAGACATGGCTCGGTAGTCGCAAAATGTTTTGTTGTTACACATTCAAGCATGGCTTCGTTCTTTAAAAATATGAATCTGCATTGCTGACATCAAATCAAGTTGCGGTAGCACAGGAATCAAAGGCTTCCTTCACAATTTCAAAAGCTTTGGGCCATGGAAGCCCTTCAGACCACAGCTTTGCTGCAGCTTTGAACATGTGGTACTTCTCAGTTTTGGACTTGTATCTCGCAAGGTTTGCCCTGGGCATCCTTTCATGGACCATATCCATCCTGTTGAGCGCCTCACAGCCGTCAACCGTGCAAAATTAAAAGAATGCAACCAGCCAAGCGCAATAGAAACGAATTCCAAATGAATTTTGCCATTGATTTTTCATATAGGCTTGCACTCAATGCCAAGGCACCGGTTGCAAGTCAACAGCCGGGCGAACACCACCTCCATCAAAACCATGCCCCACTGCTGGGCCAGGTGATGGCAAGATCCTGCATGGCGCAGAACATGTTGGATGGGAAGGACAGAGTGGAAGTAGACTGGGACATTCACCGACAAAAATTTCCAACAAACAACATGCCTTGGCTTGAACTACCCGGCAATAAAATGTTTGAAGCGGCCTGTCAGCTTCCAGCGGCTGCCCGCGCTGCAAATTCCCTTCAGCAAGAGCCTGCAAATGGTCTGCCGCCGCGTCCAGGCAGAACGGCTCCGCTCCTAGCAGCCGGGGGTGCTAAAACTTACTGACAGTTTTTAAATTTCCGTGCAGGGCGGGAGAACCCCAATATGAAATAGGGATCCTATATCCATTTAGTGTTGAGAACACCTTTTTCACGGCATATCTTTTTTAAGCATACCATCAAATTTGGTCGCAACGATTGGCAAGGGTTTGAGAAAGATGCTGAAACCTCACCCTTATAGTAGGTGAAACATTCAGTGCATCTAACATCTACTAGACCCTGTCTCCCCTAAAAAGAAATGAATCCGAAGTCACCCCTCATGGTGCCTTCAAAAACAATACTCATTGCGCCAAAGAAAGGTTTGGCTCATTCAATAAAAACTCATGTGGTATATCTGTTGTGAATGCATCATGGCATGCTTATAGCATCACCAGTAGTACCAGAATAGAGCTCAGCAACCATAAGGAAAAGATAGTTACACCAGAAGAATGGCCCATTAAGCGTGATCACATATCTATATACATTTTGATCACTAATCTTGATGGAAACTCAATGTCGGGAAAGATTGTAAGGGCACCCAAGCAAGCAACATCCGTTTGGAAAAAAACGCGACGAAACGGCGAGCATGATGTTTGGTGTGGCTGGCGATCACACCCAATTTCACAAGGGATAAACCGACCAAATGCCGCAAGCTCGGCTTTGCATGACTTTCTTCCACCCCATCAAAAAAAACATGTTGGCTCCGAGAGTCTCATGATTGAAGCGTACTTCAACCAACCTTCGGCTCCCTTTCGATCGCGCTCTCTCTCATCATTGAGGACTGGCGTGCACGTGCCACACAATAGAAAGTAAAAAATAAGCAAAGTTCTGACATATGTGTAAATGTTTACATGTATATGTAAATATATATATATATTTATTTATTTATTTATTGATTTATTTATTTATTTATTTTATTTATTTATTTATTTACATATGTATATATATATATACACATGGTCCATATTGCACAAACACATTATTATATGAGTTTGCTTGTTTTAAAGTATATGCTTCGCAAGAAAATGTTATATGTACATATATATATATGTGTGTGTATGGTGTGAGGTGTACATGCGTGTGTATATAAGCACGTAATATTTGTATATGTTTGTGTATGACATATTTTGTCAATGCGATATTAGTTTGAATTTTGGTTGATTTTACTAGTAGACCCCAATCCTGTGTACCTCCACTCCCATTCTCGTCTTAAGTCTTAAGATATACCCCCCTAAAAGTAGATGGCGCAACTCCGAAACCAAAATACCCATAAGATGGCACCGCGCGGTGAGAAAGAAAACGGCGCTATTTTAGCTGGAACATAAAACGAGTTCCGCCAATTGAAAAAAAGTCACCCTACTTTAAAATGAGAAGGTAGATTGCGCAACTCGTTTTGGGCCTATTTTGAGCCCGAAACCGACCCAAAATTCAACCTCAACGGAGCCATGCTTCCGTTGGGGTTGCAATTTTAGGCCCGAAAGCCGCCAACAGAACCCCAAGTGGCCCAACATAGCCTTCTATGTTGAGCCTATGTTGAGCCCATGTTTGGCCAAAAAAACGTGTTCATTTGACGCCCTAAATCAGCGCCCAAAAGAACACCCTGTTTTGGGGTCATGTCCGGGCCAATTTCCTGTTGGTTTCGACCGGGGCGAGGAAACCAAAAAAAACCGAGATGTTGTAAAACTCGGTCTTTTTCAAGTTTGAATTTTCCACTGAGTTTTTCAAGTTTTGAACCCCAGCAGGAAATTTAGAAGACCCAACAAAACCGACCCAAAAATAAGGGGCTCATTGCTACTTAAAATTGACCGGACCAAGGAGCCCCCCCAGTTTGGCCCACCATAAGCTGCCCAGATTGTCCAACATAGCCCCAACAAGCTCCAAATGCTCCCAACATGGACGCCCAACGGCCCAACCTCCCTCAAAAATACAGAAGATTGCAAAAAAAAATGTCATTTTTAGGGACATAGATGGCTCAACTGACCTGTTTTAAAGGGAGTTGAGCCATCTATCCCCCTTTTTTTGTGACATAGATGGGGCAACTCAAGATTCTGAGCCATCTACTCTTAGGGCATTAGGTACCATTCTTGAAACCATCTTTGTCAAAACAAAACAAAATAGGCCCGGCATGGCCCAATGTAAGCCCAACATGGCGCAAGCTTGCCCCAAATGACCCAACATGGACCCAACAGAAACCCAAAATGGCACAACATTGGTCCGACATAGCCCTTCATGAACCTCAACCGAAAAGTTTTCGGTTGGGTTTGAATTTTTCATTCCAGAAACCTCCGTGGAGCCCAACATAGCCCACCAAATGACCCAACATGGCCCAACTTAAACCCCAAATTGCCCAACATTGGCCCAACATTGGCCCAGCATTGGCCCAGCACTGGCCCAACTGACACCCAAAGAAACGATCGCATCATAAGGATCCTTATGATGCGGTCATTCCCCCCGCCCCTGCAGAGACCTAAAACGGCCCAACATTGGTCTGACATAGCCCCCCAAGTGCCGCCCCAAAATGAACCTCAACCGAAAAGTCTTCGGTTGGGGTTGAATTTGTCATTCCAGAGACCTCCATGGAACCCCACATAGCCTACCCAATGACCCAACATGGGCCCAATTTGGAACAACATTTAGGAAAAGTAGGACCTAGCAAGTTTTCCTTTGAACCTTGTCCTTGGGCCAGAAGCCCCAATGATAGAATTAGAAACGTTGCCATGCGCAAAGTACGTAAGTATTACATGTGTTCTTACACTGGAAAGCAGCCGTCCGGCAACCAAGCCTGTCGGAATAGCCCCAGTGTGGGCTATCTCTTGGCAAACTCTCCCAGGCAAGTAGAGAATTGCTGGCTGCTTGAACTCAGGGTCGCTCATGTACTGCTTAGTCCTCCAATCGGAGACGGTACCATAACCTACTGATTTCTTCTCTCTTCAAAGTAACAAACACAGCAGTGAGTGACAGGGTGGGATTTGCAGCTGTAGCTCGAACACTTGGTTTCAACCCTGGCCTGAGCACCACATCGCACCCAGCCCGCTGAAACCCAAACTTATCCCAGAACGATGTTGCCATTCCTTGAAGAGCGTCACCTGCAGGGATGGCAGCATGAAGTCAAACAGGAATAACAAGATCGCCCGGTATGAATAAAGTGTCACACACACCCATCAAATTAAAACCCGATGCACGGTGAGCTTTTGATGGGGGCTCTGGCCTGGAACATCAGCCAAACGGTCAAATGCAAAAACGTGCGGCGCACCAGGGCCACCAATGCCGCGTAAATGATTTCCGCGACAAGCAAGATGGAGGAAATTTTTCCTGCCACATGGAACAGGTTCAAAACTGGCCCTGTAGATCATGGGCACCCTAATGATTGAAGCAGTTTAATTGGTAATTTTCCCGTTGGTTTGGCTGCGCGAAAGGGGTTAAGAAGGGCGACTTTTTTGCGCCAAAAAGGGTCCCAAAAACAAAGACAAAAGTCGCCAGTAAAAATCCCAAACCAAAAGGAAAATTACTAAGTTTAATTGTTCCTTGGGAGGTGGCTAGAATATACTCACATTTGTTTGGAGGAATTATAAGTTGAAGTTGAACGCCATGCACATTCAACAAAAATGATGTCAAAAGAAAAAGTTTTGCGTAATGTTCATGATGGACCCATTTAAAAAGTACGAAAAGCAACACAGTAAATCCAACGAAGATTGTCAGAAGCTCATCATGTTTTAACCCTTTCTGGGCATGCACAAAGTCTGGGAGCTCAAGTCAGCGCCGTCAAAATTCCAATGCTCAATTTTGCTGACCAACCCATGGAAAACTGTCAAGCGAGAAACTAAAAAGGCTCTGAATCAATGATCGAAGTGACCAATCCCGTGATGCAGAGACCATGGACACCCGTCTGAATCGCTGCTCATCAGGCCGGGTTTGGCCCTCATCCAGCCATGGCTGCAGCAAGGATTGGAACTCGCTTGGTGTTTGCAAAGACCGTTTGGATTCTACCAGATTGGCGATCTGTGCAAACCATTGGTCACAATCTTCGTGGCTGTGACCACTTTGTAAAAACCGGAATTCCAGCCTCTTGCATCGAGAAAGTCCGGTCAGCATTCCACCCCACCTCAACAGGCAATTGTTCTTAATTTCGCGTGAGGTATTATCCGATTGGATAATTACCTCATACTCACGCAAATCGCAGAAGCTTGCGAAGGTGTGAAGTACATGAGACACCACATCGCAACAGAAGCTGCTGTCCTTCTTCATGAACGGCTCGGTGAGACTGACAAAAACTCCATGGCCGTGTACGATTGCAGCGTAGCAATCTAAAGAAGGTCTCAAAAAACTCGAAAACTCTTTCGCAGAAAAGGCCAAATCCTTTGGGTATCTAAATTTCTGATGGTCCAGGCCGTCAACGATCAGAGTAATTGTTTTCAATCCCGAAGGTAGCATAGGCAACTTGCTGTGGGCCCGACTCATCCAATAATGTACTCGGTCAGAGTACTGAACATCTAAATGCTTGGAGTACAGCAAACATTGAGATTGTCTTGCTGCACGATCTGTGGCCAAACGTTTGATGATCAATTTGTGCTTGATGCAAATCGTACACTTTGCATGCTGCGACTCCTCGCGGATAGCCAATGAATTTGCAAAAGATGTGCTCCAAACCTGGTGTGGAACCGCAATCGTTTTGTCCTGCCTTGGAAAAAAGGCCCCTGCACAGAAAACACGATGTTCTCAATAACATAAATGCTAAAAATCTTGATGGTTAAACAATTGGACTTGTGTTCTTGTACAACTTGTAGACAAGGAACACGGGTGAACAGCTTCAAGGAAATCTTGAGATCCGGCCACCTGCTCTGCAAAAGGCGGAGGTAATCCGTGAAAGAGCCCGGTGGTAACAACCGCAGGGAAGAGCGATCCCCCCCTCGACTCCACTGAGAAGCACCACGCGGTCTGCGCCCTCTGTGTCTGCGAAACAGTGTGAGGCTCCGCTTCTGTTCGTCAAGAAGCTTTGGATTCTGATTCGCCTCCGGCAAAGGCTCGGAGATGCTGTTCCGCATTTCCTCAAGGAACTCAACCATGATGGCACGTTTCCGGAGGTACGCAGTGTTTGATTTAAACGTGTTCTTCTTCGAGACCTTTCGTCCATCCAAAGGGGCTTGGGCTAATCCTTCAGAACCAGCCTTCTTCAAACGGGTGTATCTCATGGAACCTATACCTAAGAGCCTCCGAAAGGCTCGTTGACACACTGGACGCCCCAGAAGTTTTTGGGCACAGCGAAACTGATCACCAGCTTCTTTCAGGAGGGCCAAAACCTTACAAGTGAAAAGTGAAAACAATGGTGTTGCTTCCTTCAAACATCTCACACATCAGTGCCTCATTTGTTCTTGGAACAATTAACCACTGACTGAGATTGGAACTTCGTTGTCGGCATCATGCTTCTCAAGTCTGGACAGCCGCAATCGGAGCTGCACCAAAGTATCTAATTCAGATCGGAACTGCTGACAGCAACTACCAGCATGATGTCGAAACCTCCCGTGCTGGGTGCAAGGGCAGGCAGAACTAACAACCTGGAAGAGCTTGCGTCTTAACATCGATGCTTGCAGCACTGAAGAAGGCTGCTCTTTCCTCTTCTTTTGGCAGGGATCTGGACGAGGTGGCTGTATAGGCTGCACAGGGACCATTTGGCAGCCATCTGCAGTCTCAGTCTCATGGTCGCTCAAAGAGTCAACAGCAGCTAAAGAAGAAGGACAGCCAGAATGCCGGCCCTCATGTTGCTCATCATCAGAGAGGCCGTGCACAGGAACCAGGGCCAAAGCCATGCATTGATAGTACAAATCAAAAGGACTACGCCATGACTAAATATCTTTGGATCCCAAAAGTGCTCGGAAGTTGAAATTGGTTCAACTCAAGCTGGTCTAGACCGCTCAAAAGTGAAATCTCAAACGGGCACAATCATCTTGGTAGCACGCACTTTCCAAGCTGGACTGCATCGAAGTTGCACTGTGCAAGCGGCAAACGCAGTGCCACACTGGACTTGGAAGCAAGCATCACTGAATTAGATCCACATCTGAATTGAAACACTACCTGAGCCTGGCCAAAACAGTTCCAGACCCGAAACCAATCACTTTAAGCAGTTGGTGCTCTTCAAGCGGCGGAGCTTTGAACCCAGCGAAGGATCAAGCCATTGGCCTCCCAGTCAGGGGGGGAAAATGAAACCTCTTTTGCCACATCCTCTTACCATCCAAGAAAGGGACAGGGCATTGAACGTGGAATGTGATGAAATGTGATCACTGTCCTGGCCTGGAAACGACCTCTTCATAGGCTGCGTCTGTCGGGGACCTCACTGGACAAGCGACACCTAAACTCACCCAGGAAGCAAGACAAAAATACACAACCAGCCAGCCAGACCTTCAAGCGATGTTGAAGAAGTGGTCAAAGTCTGCCCGCCATCAGCCTACCAAACTCCAGCAGTCAATGTCTAAGACCCTCAAAGATCAGCACTCAAATTGAAAGCCGGCAACATTCACATCTGAAGCCTTGGTCAGCTCAAAAGGTTCATTCTTGTCAATGATGACGACAACATCAGAATCATCTGACAGCACCTTCAAAACAACAATGGCAGCAGCAGCCATCAAAGCAAGAAAAAGACAATGAACAGGGTCAAGACAGAATTGACTTGGAGTTACCTTGCAACATCCATACCTTTGGACGCCTGGCCTGGTCACTCTCGGTCTCTGGGCACTCCGTGGACACGTCAAGTGAAGCCAAAGCGGTTCCAGAACAACCCTGGCCCTTCATTTTGTTTCGGGCATCAGCAGTGACATCAACACCACACGATTCATCATCTGACGGAGGAAAACCGCTGTGACCACCCCAGCCACCCGGGCAGTAGACGCTGCTCCACCACCCTTGAACTGGTTCATCAGAAATTATACCACGCTTTCCCATGGACAAGTGAAAGACAAGCTGTCACTGTCAAAGTGATGGCCCAACTGGAGACTCTATTAAAAACATGCGCGCTAAGGCTAAGGTTTGGGCCAGGGAGTGAAACACAAACGCAAGATGGTTGGAAAGCATCTTTAATAGCAGCATGGACTGCTCAATGTCTGATCACCAAGACCGAAGAGCTGCACAATGCCCTGCAAAAACAAGCCAGGCCGACGTAGGACACTGGAGGGCAGACAGGAACACCGATTCCCATGGAATGCAACAGGCGGTTGAACATCATTGCCCAAAGCAATTCAACCGCTGGCAAGTGCTTTCAAACTTTGCTCATGCTCATTCAGAATGCTCATGGCAAGGGACGCCACCTTCGGCATCACTACATTCCCGCAAGCATTCAATCTGCGCTGGTCATCTTCAGCCCACTCACTGAGCAACCAGGAATGAAGCGGAACAGTGCCAAATGAGTTCCAGTCTTTGCAACACTGCTGTTCAATCACCTCCGCCGACATTGGCATCTTGTCCTGACAGGCGCAATGTGAAAAGTTGATGACAAAAGGTTCCGGACCTTAAAGATTGAACGTGATGCTCTGCATTCTGACCGCTTTGACAAACAACAATTTTACAATGAAACTCATGGCTGAAAACAAAATCAAAATAAATCCTGTCCTCAAACAACTTGCCTGCAAACGTTGGCTTCTGCGCCAGCGGGAAAAATCTCTCCCGCATCACCTGCGGGTTGTTTGGCCCAAGCCAAGAACACAACAGCAATGATTCAGTCAACAAGCTGGCCAAGTTCAAGGCCTGTGCCCCGACATTCTTGCCAGCAATGGTCGCCCACTTAATGTTGAAGCCACGCTTTGCAAACTCCTGGCAGCCAGTGGGCCAACGGTGGCATCACAGTGAAAGTCCCGTGAAAACTGAGAGCCACCTCTGCAACAAAGTGCATCATTGGCCGCATCTTTGAACTCAGGATGTGCTTCACGTTCTCCAATACGGCACATTGCCTGGGCCGGAATGCAACGAAATGCGCTTTTGACGCATGTTTTAACAAGTGTTCGGGGCAGCTGTGCCTTGAAACACGAGGACACTTGCTGAAGAAGGGTCCCCTGCGCTATGTTCAACCTAGTTGCAAGTTTGAGTTTTCATCCAGCACACGGAAAACTTCTCTGATGAGGGAACTGCGGGCATCCGCAAGCCCTTGCATGGCTCCTGCCTGGCAAATGCCCTTAGCAAGCCAAAAGTCACAAGCAACAAACAAGTTCTGAAATCTGGGATGGCAACTGAAAAATAAACCCAAGACCTGTCAATAGAAAATGTGATGCTAAAATTTGTTTAACCAAAACACTTGACACGGAAAGCCAGCTGTCAAGCCAACACTGTCCGCATAGGGGCCAGTGGGATGGAACTTCAGAATGTCACTTTCGATTGGAGCTTTTGGCAACAAACCATCCATCATTCGGGCCCGCAGCACACTCTGGCAGTAGAGATCTGCTTCAACCTCATTGCGAAAAAAAGCTCGCGCAAAACATCCTAGCGAACCAGCCATCGAGCGTCAACCATTGCCATCACGAGACAAAAGACTGCCCAATCATCTACTACAACCAAGGCTGCCACATACACGGTAGGCCTTGCATACCTTAGCAAAGCAAGGGGTGAACCACTAGCATTTAAAAGTTTCACTCATGTTGGAATTTTATTCTGTTTAATAAGACCCCCACTCGCCAAGTCCCAGTTCGAGGCCACCCACACCAGAAAACAAACTTATCATTGGCAGCAGCTTGCCGGATGCCTGCGCGGCTTTGGCGGATAACAGAATCACATCGAAACATTCAGTGAGCATCCAAGCCTCCAGCCGCTTGTGGCAAGGAAACAGATTCCTGAACTGCGCTTTGGAAACTGCACCCTGCTTGGGCAAGGTCCAGCCACGTGGAAGTCCTGGGTAGCAAATGAAATTCATTCCAAACCCGATGCTTGTTGAATGCACTAGTTATTAAGCTGCAATCTTTTGACAATGGCACTTGCTGCAACCCGTTTTTTTGGGACTGCACCCATTTCGACCGAGATTCCACACAGAAATTCTGCCACTTCAGGGTTGAGCTTGGTACCCTTTTTGATCTTGTTCTGCCGGCAAGCTTTGCTAAAATCTTCCCACCAATAAATTTGGTTCGCCAAGTCCTGCAAAAGCGACAGCTGATAAACCGGAAGACCCACTCGAACAAACCATGATTGTTCCCTGCCTGGCACCCTCGCACTGACAGGTAGCCTGTATTGGCTCTCTGCGTTGCCCCAAACAAACCTGGGCGGATAATAGAATACCCACCAAACACTGTTGAAAATAAACCGCAATATGGTTTCGAAAATCTCTCGGACCCCAACGAACACAGCCAAACGACTTCCGCCAGATGGGCTTGGTCTGGAGTTTCTTGGTTTTGGTCTTGAGTTTACCCTTCAGCACCTTCTTGCTTCTGGGAGGCACCTCACAGAAAACACGCATGGCATGTAAAGCCAAGTGACAAACAAGAAATACTAATGATTGAAAATGAAAATTCCTAACAGCATGCATATGCCGTGACAACTTAGCAGCTGAGGTTCCAATTTCATGTTGACTGAAGATGCTTGAGGAAGGCGTTGCACAGGTTGAAACGAAGCTACATCATCTAACTCCGTCCAGAACCCCTTCTCCCCAAACAAAGGCCAGCGATCCGTCGGAGAAAACTTCTCAGTGTGGTGCGCCTCAACCCGCACAATGGGAAATTTTGCAGGCAGAAATCCAACCTCTATAGCCAATATGGTTTTCCTCCGTTTCACCACTGGGCAAAACCAGGACCCGGGCAGCATGCATCCTCTGTTGCGCGGGCTCAGCAGCATGTTTGCACCTTCACAACGACTCAAACAGAGGCGCTGGCATCACAAATGATTCAACCACAGGTGCTAGCAGCTAGCAGCTAGCATCATAAGTTTTGGAAAATAAATTTCAAGAAACATTGGCACCACCAGCAAAGAAAATGAGGGCAGCACTCCATGGGTCGGTCTTGCCCCCCATCATCACTCAGGAACGATACGCTTCGAAGCTTCATGGCAGAAACCGCAGTTCAAACCGTGGCGAGTCTTGTCTGAAAGCGAAAAAAGAACCTGCCCAAAAACTTCCTTCTAACATCATTTTCTGCTGTTTTAAGCTGTCATTGCTTTAAAAAACTGTCATCACTGATGCCCGCAGCACCAAGAAGCTGTGAGGCTTCCCTGAGCAATACCGTGGCCACACGGGGTCGGCTTAAAACTGCTTTGAACGGAAGGTATGGCTGTTAATCTTTCATATTTTTGTACCTTTACATGGAAAGATTTGGCGTAACATTCACGACTATAAACCTAGTACCTCCGTGAACAGATTAATTAGCCACCTGGTTGTCAGCAAAATGTCCAATCATCGTGTGGGTTTCTTGTTTTTCTTCCACCGCCCTATTGCAAAATATCCCACCAGCTAGCTATGTCTGAAGACATGATAATTCAAAATTTCATGTAATTATGGATTGCTACCAAACTCCCCACCTAGCTACGTTTCAAAAAATATTAATCTTGTCTATGAACCTACTGGTCCCCTTTAAAAGTACTGTCTATCAGCCTTATCGTCTGACTATCGAAAAGGCAGTCTCCTCGATCAGTTTGATCTCTCAAGGGGCTACCTAAGGCAGTCTTGTCGATCAGCTTGATCTCTCAAGGGGCTACCGTGAGAAGAGCTCTGAGGAAGCAAACATGCAGCGAAGGGTAGCAGTCAGTGCCCTATTGAAGGGAGAAGCTCCCACTGCTACTGCTAGCCATCACAGTGATGGCCACTGAAATTTGGCAACCCTGGTTGCTGTTTGCAACCCCGGTTTGAAAGAAAAAGTCTTTATGATGAGATGAAACAGTACCAGAGCTGGCTACAACAGGTGGAAGAAGGTCAAGAGACGTTGAAAGGAAGTAACGATCCTGAATATGATCCGGTACCTGACAACCCACCTGGACTTAGGGACCGAAAAGATGGCAAGGATGCTAGCCTCGCCAACAGCGACATTGGCCAAGATGGAAAAGATTGGGTCACTCGGATATCGAGGAACGAGCACGAGAGGGTCGTCGACAAGCCATGGCCGAAGCGTCAGGACCTTGATGTATGGCGATCAAACGTTGTACAAGCTGTCTGTGTTGCATCTGGTGATCCTGAAACAGCTGCATGGAGGAGATGGCTTACACCGGCTCAATTACCAGACCCAGATTATGCTGAACTCGCTGACTCAGGTGACTTTCGGTTCCAGTCCATAGACTCCAAACTGCCGATTGCCTTGCAGAACATGGTGGATGCTGCAGGTGAAGTTGCATCCGAAGTCAGAGTCAGGAAAAGGCAAAGGAGTCAAGTGCTTGGAAGAGAAGGGAACTTCTTAATGGGCAGGGAGATTCTAGCAATGGTTCTTGATCATTTCAGAACGACGTCTGAAGATGAAGTGTTGTTCAATGCCAGCCACATCTACAAATTACAGTATCGGGGTGATAAAGAAATGGACAAATTCCTCAATGCATGGATCGAAATCATCGCAAATATGAAAGTTGAGGACATACCGTCCGACAACACATTGCGCGACCATTTGTTGAGGAAGATTGATGGTTCTCAAGCACTGCATGTTGACCTCACTATCTTCAAAGGTAGGGACAATGATGATAAGAAGAAGACCTACAAGGAATTGCTAGAGATTATGAAGAGGCACATTGCACGAGAGGAAAGGAATATCGCAGCCCGAGATAAGTTCTACGCCAATCTTGGCAAGCCGACTACTCCTGCTCCAAAGCCTGCAGCACCTACGCCTGCACCGAAAGATGGTAAGACCGGAAAGCCGAGCGCTCCCGCACCCAAAGGTAAGCCTGGAGCTCCAGTATTACCTTCCGGCAATCCTAAGAGTCATGGCAAAGGCAAGGGCAGGGGTGGCTGAAGATCTAGATCACCTTCTACCAGAGATCCATCAAAGACCTTTTGTCACTTCCACTTTAACAAGGGGAACTGTACACATGGCGACAAATGCCAATACAGTCACTCCCAATATTACTGGGACAAGAGGAAGGACAAAGATGGGAAAGGTAGGAATGGCAGATCAACTACGCCGAGAAGATCGCAGACCCCTGGAGGGAAGAAGGACCACAATTGCTATGGGTGGCTGAAGGGCGACTGCAAGAAGGGTGACAAATGTACCTTCAAACACGACCCCAGCATGAAGGGCAAGAAGGCTGCTCCTTGTCTGGTACTAAGGCTACTCCAGCATTGGTTCGTGAGTACGATGATGACTTCATCGTGAGCGCAATGCCAAGCAAAAAGAAGACCAAGATGGATGTCAAGTTTAGTGAGCATGTGGATACCTTCGAGTACATGAAGCACGACTTTGTGCAGTGTTCGAATCGGAGGCCGAAGAGGAACTTGTCAAGAGCTCAGAAGCAATCATTAGCGTGCAGGACTACCCAAGAGATTATGAATGATCAACAATGGGTACTACAATCTAGATTGGGTATGACACGGGCGCGCGCAATTGGCATCTTGATGGACGACCTCAACGAGTTTTCGGACGTAGATGAGGTGCACATCGTCCTGGGCCCAAAGAGCGATATCAAGCTCAAGATCAACAACAATGACTACTTAGAGGACAACCCATGGGCAGAGATGTGTTACGAGGAGGTTATTCCTCACGTCCCTGGAAAATATGGACATAGTGGCAACATCATGTGCATCACCATGCCAATCGAGCTCAAGGACAGGCGTTTCATCATGGACTCTGGAAGTGGTCATGATCTCATTTCATCAACAAGAGTTGACAGGATGGAAATTGACACATACGAGAGTTCAAGAGTTAACTTCCACACTGCCGATGGCATCACATCAACTGCAACTATGGTGGGCTTGGACTTCGACACGTTCAATGAGCCTGCTAGGGCGCATGTGTTGGAGGACACTCCATCAGTGCTTTCATTGGCAAAGCGATGCATGGAACAAGGTTATACCTTGGTTTGGCCTAGTGGGAGATCAGGATGGAAGTTCATGATCTCATTCCATATGTCTACCTCGGGGCGAAAGACTATCGGCCGTCGCCCGATCACGGGGCCGAGTTGGTGATGAAGGTGTTGGGTCTCATGGGCAACAGCCCTGCATCGAGGACGATATTCCTCGATGGTGAAAGTGGCGACGAGATGTCTGAATCGGATGATGGAGCTGGTACGTACGTCGACGGGCCAACGAGTCTCCCGAGGAAGACAAAGAAGAAGAGAAAACCTAAGCGAAAGACAGTTCCTGCAGCAGCTGGAGAACTTGATGATGATGATGGTTATGAACCTTCTATCCGTGACGAAGGCCCGGATGAGGAGGATGCTTACGTTGATGGAGTCCCTGGCCAGAATGAAGATGGAGGCGACGACGATGATCAAGCTCCGGCAGCTGGTGAAGATCCAGATGTTGATCAACATGATGGAGATGAAATTGGTGTTGAGAATGGACCGCATGAAGCAGAAGATGATGAGGATGATATCGATGTGGATGATCCTGATGGAGGAGTGCGGTTGTCGAAAAGAGGTACTTTGAAGCATGAAGCTCGTACTCTAGAGCACTTGTTGACGCATCGATACAAGAATCCGTACTGCAACTCTTGTGTACGGGCCAAGATGAAACATCACAAGACCTATCGAGGTGCATTCCGTCGAAAGCTCACCAAGTTCGGCGACCTCATCACCTTTGACTTGATCGACAGCACTGCGAGAGCCATTGACACCATGATCCTCCAAGAAGGTTTTTCCCTGTGACGGTTTTGTTGGCTATTCCTCTTTTCCGTTGGTGCAGTCCGCCTCCAAATTGGAAGCCTGGGCTACGCACCTCTCGTGTTGGCCCAAACTCCATGATCCTCAGTTACCTGAAGGACCGGTACAGACTGTATCACGCGTGGACCGCTATCCACACAGACGGATAGGCTACTTCCTGAATTTGACGGATATATTCCATACTTCGGTGAAAATGCCGGAGGTGATCTCAGGGAACCTAACGAGGCTGAGTTTAAGGCGGCATTCCAGGAGCTCGCCAAAGACGGCAAGATCGGTGGGAGGGACCTTGAAGTATACCTGAAGGGGGTGAATGGCATAAGGACTTTGTGCAAAATTATGAAGTACCTTGTGCTGACTGGGGTGACACCACAACTCATCAACACCAAGGTCATCGACGCTGTCGGCGTGGATGAAGAGAGAAAGATTGAAGTTCGGCATGAAGCTACTGACTTTGTCCGCAAGATCATTGCAGGGACATTCGCAGTACGATCCTATGATTATTTCAGGGTAGACCCGCCAAGACGAGATGATCACGTGCACCTCGACCCCCTAACTGAACGAGCACGCACCTGCGCTGTTCTCGTGACCCTCAACAAAGTTGGACTGCAGCTTCCTCAAGCGCTACAACGATCATGGGAGGGCAAGCTGAAGGCTGTCACGCAGAGCGAGACACAGTTGGAGACCAGCATCAGAACTCTTGACCCTTCAGAACGAGACAGAGTGCGGAACTACATCAGGGCCATCGCCAACGTCCCGGGAACGGAAGAGGGCGCTGCATCAGGTAGCAAAGACGCAAAGGAGACCAAGAAAAGGAGGAAGAAATGAAGAGCGTCTGGTCTACAACACTGCGGGGAACTTCTGAGAGAGGCATGAGCGCCGGGCTAATTAAAGTAGAGCCTACGAATAGGAGCTGCGAAGACAGCTTCCGTGCGAAAGCTCAAAATTTTTGAGTCTGAACGAGATCGGAAGTCTGGATAATGTGGACATCAGACAGTAGTGTACAGTCAAGAGGTGATCGGAAATCAGTGTGTGAGTCCGCCACTGAGAGTACATGATCCTGGGACGTGGCCGGAAACTAGTGCGTGAGTCCGCCACTAGGAGTACGTGATCGTCCACGCATAATGTACATAGCGTTAGAGTCCACATCGTACAGTATTACATTTTTATGGCACGGAAAGACATTAATTCGAAAGGGATGGAACGCCAATTTAGAGTCCCATGCGTTTGCTCCGGTACCCAACCAAAACATAAGGTTGGGGATGGGGGGTGTCAAAGGGACATAGGCGGGAATCCATCCATGGTTAAGGCAATAACAGCGGCCAGCACCGATGTACCGAATGCATATGTGACCGGTTCTTGGCTCAAGACACGCTTGCCCCTCCAAGCAAAAGGAACTGCGGTTGCTGCCATTGATGGTTGGGCGAGACCATATACACGATCACAAAGTTCAACCAGTACAATCACAAAAATGTATAATATGTTTTTAACCCATTCCCAAATGATAATCGCTGGGCCTTGCGCCTCAGGATTGCAAGTTGCAAGGCACCATCATTTCCAGCAACGCTGCAATCAGTGCATGTGAGCGTTGTGACGAGTGGCAGCGGGCGCTGAGCCTCTTCAAACATGTCAATGACTTGCGTCTCGATGCAACAATCATCACCTTTGGCGCAGCCATCAGTGCATGTGAGTCAGGTGCACAATGGCACCGGGCCACTGAACTCAAACAAGGTTGCCCTTTGTGCTTCATAGTGTCAAGAGTGCTTTTCCATCGCTGGCTAAGTCTTGGTAAGCACCGTACCAAAAAGCTCAGGCCCTGCTGCTTCTATATCAGCTTCTGGAATCTTCATTGCAAGCAAGCATCCGGTCCTATAGTGCTGCCATCAGCGCATGTGCTGGCTGTGGTAAATGGCAACTCTCGCTGGAGCTTCTCAACCAAATGGAAGCAGCAGAGTTGGCAGCTAATATCATCACCTATAACGCAGCGATCAGCGCTTGCGAGAAATGTAACCTGGCTGGGTGGGTTGGGCTTAGCCTTGGCCATCCCACACTGGTTCAAAACAGTTGATTTTCCCGCTTTTTTTGCCAATGTCGTCACCTAGGCAAGCGATGGCTCACTGCCTTGAACATTTTCGAGAAGCTGAGAGACCTTCGGTTGGAAGCCACCGTGGTGACTTATGCTGCTTGCATCAGTGCCTGCGAAAAGGGCGGACAATGGACGAGGGCTTTGCACTTTTTGGCCGAACTAGTATCTTGGCCATAGAACTCTTCAGCACAGCATTCCCTCTCTGGCTCTTCCTTGCCGGGTGGTTAATGTGTTTTTTCATGCCAGTAGCCAATAGCTGCTAGCTTGCGCTCTAGGAAGCATCCAAGATTCGCTCCAACTCCATCATCTACAATGCGGCAATGAGCGCCTGCGAAAAGTGCAAAGAATGGGAGAGGGCCTTGTTCCTGTTTGCTCAACTGGGTGCCCAAAGCATGCGATACAGCACAGTCACATGCAACGCTTCTTTTCTGCACATAGGTTTGCTACAAGCGAACATACCAGCTTCCCCTCCAGAAGTCTTGAGATGGAGGGGAATGGCAAACATACACACTTTGCAGCATTTTTTTGTGAAGCAGGCGACTCTTTTTGGATTTGCCCAGGCAGCCATCAGCGCATGTGCAAGTGGAGAGCAGTGGCAGTGGGCTTTGTTATTGCTCGCGGGTTTTGCGTCACATAGTTTGGAAACTTGCCAGCACTTGCTTCTATTGTTTTCGTGCTCCTCATGGCAAGTTTTGATATACCAGCATTCCTGTGAGTGTCATTGCACATGGACATACTAATGATCCCGCTTGCGTATTTTTCTGGGCTTGAGAGAAGAGACGCCTGTTTTTCCTGGCTAGGAGAAGTCTGTGGTTACATACAGCGCGCCTTGGCCCAAACCTAGCTTAGTGCCACAAGACAGTTTGCTTGAACCCTTGCCCTTGTTCGGGCTATGTGGAAAGCAGACTGGGTGCCAAGGCAGGCATCAGCGCCTGTGAAACTTCAAGACGCTGGGCACTGGCTTTGGAGGTGTTTGATTCTTGCCAAGCAGCGCGGGTTGAGGAGACCTTGGTGCTCTACAACACAGCCATCAGCAGCTGTGAGAAAGGCAGCTATTGGCAGTTGGCTGTCCAGCTCATCGCGGAACTGCAAGGCAATACTTTTCGCCCAAGCATTATCACATTCAATGCGGCAATGAGCGCTTGCTCCAAGGGCAGCCAGTGGCGAAGTGCAATCTTGCTTTTTGCGCAGGCCCAGAACAGCAGTGCGCACGGCACGCTGGTGACATACTGCGAAGCCATGGCGGCTCTTGCAGCAGGTGCCCAGTGGCATGCAGCTTTCGATTTTCTTGCTTCGTTGAACAGGAGCCCCTATCACTCTTTGGTTGCTGCTTGCAAAGCAGTGACTGCTTGCGAGGCAGCCCCATGTCCGTACTTGAGGCTGAGCCTGTATGATCTTGAACTGCGACTTTATTCATTCCTTCAAAATTGTTGTGCTTCAAGATTCGCGCATACCGTGGTTCTGGACTGCACTACTTTGTTCGTTCGCCGGTGCGTTAAATTCCTCGTTCGACTTTCACTCGTTCATCGCCCTTTGCGGTTCATATGCGCTTCATGGCTGATGATATTTAACTACTGTAAATTGATCATTAAGGCGCGACTTGTTTTTCTGCTATCTCCTCACATTCTCTCCGTGCACTTGAGTCGCTGCGTCAAGGATTTGCGCACTGTTCTATCAGCTTCCTCTTTAAGCTACCTTTGCTCGTGGACTTTGTGTTCTTGGCTGTTTCTTATGGCTGCTTTTGCTGCTGCTTCGTGCAGCCGCTTCCTCACAGAAGTCAGCCGAAAATCCTTCACGCAGCTGCACAAGAAAGTGGCCCAACGTGAAAGGCAACCGCACTGGACAACAGTCGAAAGCTAAAGTCATATAGTATGTCAACACAAAAAATCCAACAAAACCAAAGGAGAACAGCAAAAATTGTAGCATAAGTTCGAACATATAATATAGATTGCCCAGTGGGTGCAGAACGCATTTCTTTGTGCAGTGTTTCCAACCAACGCCCGAAACGATCAGGAGACATGAAACACCAGAGCAGGAGATCAGAGACACAAGCTAAAGGCCACTTCGGTGGCAAAACACCACAGCAAGACATCGGGTAGCTGTCGCGCTTTCTTCAGTTGCCTCTTCTTTGAACTACCTGCCGGTCTTCGTTGAACGCTTCTTCCCCAGGCAACATATTTGCAAAATAGTTGGGCCATGTTGGGCCAATCTGCAACTTAGGGTTTGGCTGCGAACTTTTTTGTGGATTTAGTGATGCCCCCACTTGCCGCACGTCGGATTAAAGGCTTTGGTTTAGGAATTTCGCGCGTAAAAACATATGAAACATTGAAATGAGCAACAATCGCTTGGATGGAAATGTGCTTGAAGGTAGGTCTGTCAAGACGACACATGCGAGAGTACCCCCATCATGCTATATCATGCTCAGATGATGCGATCGTTGGAGCATAAGCTTGCGCAATAGAGGGAACAGCTACATTTGGGGTGCGAGATGTCTTTTTTGCTTTTGTCGATTTAAAATGGTCAACTTTTGGGCGCAACACGCGCTGAAGTTTAAATCCCACCCGTCTAATTTGTAAAGGTACATGCCAAGGTATGCCTGCCATATGCGGGGCACATGTAATAAGCTGTTGCCTTCATGATTTTTGGCGCATTTTGTTTGATTGGCTGCATATGCAAAAACCGTCGAATGTTTGATTATGATGCACAACCAGAAATTCATTGTGTTTTCGGCCGAATTTAGTAAACCGCTGAGTTTGATCATTTTTGTCCGAAATGTTCCCAACAGAGCCACTTCTGTGGCGCTAAGCAACGGGACTGCTGTTGTGGTGATCGTCAGGGAACATAGCCCATTATTTGAGAAGCAGCTCCGTAGATTGTGCTTGCTGTTGCTCACAATCCTTTTTTGGGAGCCGGCAATCGAAAAATCAGCCAACATAACTGCTGGATACTGCTGGCATTTACATTCCCCAAAAAACCAGGCACCAAGGATTCCAAAAACACGCTGTGAAAGCGTTCGTCAGTAAGGACACCCAGTTTAGCGGGCTGGGCGGCGACAGATCAATGGGAGGGAGCGCCGATAGAGATGAGAAAGTCCTTACCTTTTCGGGGCCGGCTTATCAAGGGATTGGTGCCCCGGATCTATTTTCCGATAAAATTATCCGTTCTCAGGAATATTTAATATATATTTTTTTAATGCCATCTTAATAATTAAAATAAATTAATAAGAAAATATTGTTTTATATTTATGTTTTTATTTATTTTAAACAAAAAAAATTAATTAATAAAATAATAATTACTAAATAACAAAAATATATATTGATTTTTTTTGAAATATATATTATTTTATAAATTTTATATTTTGAATAATTATTTAGATTATATTAATTATTATTAAATAATAAAAAAATATATTGTATTTTTTTGAAATGTATATTATTTTATAAATTTTATATTTTGAATAATTATTTAGAT